>CM016624.1:0-100097 GCA_005393395.2 Gossypium australe | reverse complement strand
TGTTCTTGTTGGCTGCTTCGACTGCACCGTTCATCTTCGGACGATATGGTGATGAGTTGTGATGTCGGATCTTGAATTGGCTGCAGACCTCCGCTATCGTGCTATTATTCAAGTTTAGTGCATTGTCAGATATGATCCTTTCAGGCATCCCATACCGACATACGATCTCCTTTTTTAAGAACTTGCTGACCGCTGATTTCGTGACATTTGCGTATGAAGTAGCCTCTACCCACTTGGTGAAGTAGTCAATTACCACAAAGATAAATCGGTGCCCGTTCGCAGCTTTTGGTGAGATCGGCCCGATGACGTCCATTCCCCATATAGAGAAAGGCCAAGGGGATGTCATGACGTGTAGGGGTGAAGGAGGCACGTGAATTTTATCTCCGTAGATTTGACATTTGTGGCATCTCTTGGCATAGCTGATACAATCTCCCTCCATAGTTGACCAATAATACCCGAACCTCATGATTTGTCTGGCCATCGCAAATCCATTAGCATGAGTCCCACAGACACCTTCGTGGACTTCTTCGAGAATCTTCTTGGCTTCAACTGCATCCACGCACCTCAGCAGTACTTGATCTTTTCTTCTCTTGTATAGGATTTCTCCATCCAGGACATAATCATTGGCCAATCTTCTCAACGTTCTCTTATCATTCTCGGTTGCTGGTCAGGGTATTCACGATCCTTCACGTATCGTAATACATCGTGGTACCATGGGTGACTATCTCTTTCTTCTTCTTCATCGATGTTGCAGCAATGTGCCGGAGCCTCGTAAATGCTCATTTGGATAGGCTTCACTTCTTCTGCTTTGTTTACTTTGATCATGGAGGCCAAGGTAGCTAAAGCGTCGGCCATCTGGTTCTCTTCTCGTGGGAGGTAACAGAAAGTGACGTTGTCAAACTCTTTAATTAATTCCAAAACCAGCCTTCGATAGCTGATTAATTTGGGGTCTCTTGTCTCCCATTCACCCTTCAGTTGGTAGATTACTAGCGCGGAATCACCGTATACCTCCAATGTTCCAATTTTCCGTTCAATGGCTGCACGGATTCCCAGGATGCACGCTTCGTATTCGGCCATGTTGTTTGTGCAATCAAAATCCAACTTGCTAGTAAGAGGATAGTGATCTCCGTTGGGGGACACCAGGACTGCCCCAATTCCATTCCCCATCGCATTTGAAGCTCCGTCGAAATTTAGCTTCCACGGGTGCCCTTTCTTTTGGACCTCTTCTTCAGTGGCTGCCACATACATTAATTCTTCGTTTGGGAAATCGAAGTCCAATGGTTCGTAATCTTCTAACGCCCTGCTGGCTAGAAAATCCGCTATTGCACTCCCTTTTATGGCCTTCTGATTTACGTAGATTATGTCGAACTCTGAAAGCAGAATTTGCCATCGGGCCATTCTTCCATTCAATGCAGTTGACTCCATCATAAACTTGAGAGGATCCAGTTTGGAGATAAGCCAGGTGGTGTGATATAGCATGTATTGTCTCAATCTCCGGGTTGTCCAAACCAGAGCGCAACACAACTTCTCGATCGGCGAATATCTTGTCTCGCATTCTGTAAACTTTTTACTGAGATAGTATATTGCTCTTTCCTTTCTTCCTGACTCATCATGTTGGCCTAGCACACATCCCATAGAGTTCTCAAATACTGACAAATATAATATCAGCGGCTTATTTGGGCATGGTGATGCCAGTACTGGAGCTTTAGACAAGTAATGCTTGACTTTATCGAACGCTTTCTGGCACTCTTCATTCCATACACCTGAGTCGTGCTTCCTAAGGAGGCGAAATATGGGGTCACACTTCTCCGTTAGTTGTGCAATAAACCGGGCGATGTAGTTTAATCTTCCTAAGAAACTTCGAACCTCCTTTTGGGTACGTGGTGGAGGCAACTCTTGGATAGCTTTCACCTTATCAGGATCAACCTCGATTCCCTTTTTACTGACTACGAATCCCAACAATTTTCCGGATCTAGCCCCAAAGGTACATTTTGTTGGATTGAGTTTCAGCTGGAATTTCCTCAATCTTAGGAACAGTTTCCTCAAGACTTGCACATGTTCTCTCTCAGTCCTGGATTTTGCAATCATGTCGTCTACATAAACTTCGATCTCCTTATGCATCATGTCGTGGAAGAGAGTCACCATGGCCCTTTGATATGTTGCCCCTGCATTCTTTAGTCCGAAAGGCATCACTTTATAACAGAATGTCCCCCACATGGTAATGAACGTGGTTTTCTCCATATCTTCGGGGTGCATTTTAATCTGGTTATACCCAGAGAAGCCATCCATGAAAGAGAAAAGAGAGTATCCGGCTGTGTTATCCACTAATGTATCAATGTGGGGTAGTGGAAAGTTATCTTTAGGACTGGCCTTGTTCAAATCCCTATAATCCACGCACATTCGCACCTTTCCATCTTTCTTAGGGACAGGCACTATGTTCGCAACCCATTCTGAGTATTTAACCATTTGCAAGAAACCTGCATCAAACTGTTTTCTGACCTCCTCTTTTACTTTTAATAAAACATCTGGCCTCATTCTTCGAAGTTTTTGCTGGACAGGTTTACATTCTTCCTTGATGGGGAGTCGATGCACCACTATGTCTGTGTTTAACCCGGGCATATCTTGATATGACCAAGCAAAGACGTCCTTGAATTCCTTGAGTAATTCGATGAGGTCTTGCTTCGTTTTTGCGGCTATACTAGTCCCAATTTTCAACTCTTTTCCTTCTCCTAGGTTCACCATTTCTATTGTCTCTTCGTGGGGTAGGATTTGTTCTTCGCCTTGCTCTACCATCCTTAACAAGTCAGGAGACATGTTACGATCTTGGTCATCTTCGAAGTCTTGAGAATCCTCCATGTTCGTATCTTGTTCAAAAGGGGACCTTGAGTTGATAGCAGTGTCGCTCACGTCATTGATATCTGGGGGCCTGTTAAGAGGGCAAAGAAAGGCGCAGAAGCAACAATCTAAGAATGGATGTTTATGTGTATGACTATGAATGGAGAGTAAGAAAATTTGCTCAAAATATGCATTTTATTGAAATAAAGACGTTTGGGCATATGCCTATTCAACAAAGAGTCTCTCATTGCTCCTAGGCTTAGAGCAACAAGCGTGTTTCGAACATTACTCTGAATTACTCCTAAAAGTTACAGGAATTTCTTCTATTGTCCAATTGTCCAAAACACTGCCAGGAGCATAAGGACGAATTCCCGATAAAGCTCTTCCCTCGGCCCTTTCCTCGGATACGACGTTGATGGTTAAGCTCCCCAACATTTCTTCCATTGCTTTTCTTGCTGCCATGCCTCGGTCAGGGTACAAGGTTCCCCCTGAGACAAATGTTTTGGACAGAGGAGGGAAAGTCATTGGCTCCCATTTGACCTCTTCCTCATTCAGGCGTGCCTTTCTTCTCTCTCTTCTTTTCTCATCCTCTCTCTTCTTTTGTTTCGCATCTGGCTTGAAACCTAAGCCGAAGCGGTCTCGTTTTTCTCTTTGCGTTGGCACCTCAGTCTTTCCTTGTAGGTTTCTCCCGAGTCCTCTCCGGGCAAAGCTCCTTCCCAATTGTCATTTGAAGGCTCATCATCGTCGACTTGGATATTTTAGGCATAGGGATCTTGCTGCCTTCGGCAACGAAGGTTGCGTTAATAAACTCCAATGATCGAAAAGAACACTCTATCGCCTTTTCATCCACCTCAATGTACGGAGCGTCACTAGTAACAGATGCTATGATCTCTTCTTCAGCGTTAATTGTGACCAATCTACCTTCTGTTACCAATTTCAATTTCTGGTGTAGTGACGACGGTACCGCCCCTGCCGAATGGATCCAAGGTCTCCCAAGCAGGCAATTGTAGGAAGGTTTGATATCCATCACCAAGAAGTCCACCTCGTACGTATTTGGGCCAATTTGAAGCGGTATATCGATTCTCCCCATGACCTTTCTTTCCGTTCCATCAAATGCCCTTACGACATTATGGCATGCCTTCATGTGGGAGCTATCCACAGGTAACCTATTCAGTGTGGATAGAGGCAATACATTTAGGGCTGATCCGTTATCAACTAGCACCCCCGGCAATGTGTACCCTTTGCAGCGCGCGGTTATGTGTAGGGCTTTTGTAGATCCCATGCCTCCTGAAGGTATCTCGTCATCATTGAAGAAAATGAAGTTGTCCGCGCTTATATTACCGATGAGACGGTCCAACTTATTAACAGATATATCCCCCGTGACATATGTTTCATTTAGTACTTTCATCAACGCATTTCGATGGGCTTCGGAGCTCATGAGTAAAGCCAGTACCGATATGCGAGCGGGCTGTTTGTGCAGCTGCTCCACAACACTATATTCGCTGTGCTTAAGGAATTTTAAAAACTCCCTGGCGTCGCTCTCTGTCACGGGCACGTTGACGAATGCTTCAGGCTCGATGGTTTCCTCTTCCCTTCGCTCTGTTGCCACCGCTTTCCCTTTGGTTGCTGCCGTACTCGTGTTTGGGGTGTAACGTCTCCCACTACGTGTAAAGAAACCTCCATCTCGATCTTCTTCTGTAGCATTGACCGGATTCTCTCTTCCAGGGATTTCTACCCCACAATCGTAGCTCCAAGGTACCTTTTTATTGTCTTTGTAAGGGGTAGCCATGGGTTTTTGAATTATGACCTTCGGTGTGATCGATATTTCAGTCTCCCCCCATCTTTGGCCGTGATATAACTACTGCAGGGTAGTTGCCCCCATAGACTTTCCTAGACGTCCTTTTCCTTCGGTCTGTCGGCCTCTCTCTTTGGCGTGATTTCGACCGCTCTAGGTCGTGTTATAACCACTGCAGGGTAGTTGCCCCCGTAGACTTTCCTAGACGTCCCTTCCTTCGGTATGTCGGCCTCTCTCTTTGGCGTGATCCCGACCGCTCTAGGTCGTGATATAACCACTGCAGGATGATTTCCCCCGTAGATCCTTCTAGCCGGGCCTTCTTCTGACGCGTGAACTTCTCCTTTTTCTAGATCTCCGATCTCCTCATAGAATTCTATCTCTTTGTTGTCCATGAGACCTTGAATGAGATTCCTGAACACGAGGCATTCTTGAATATCATGGCCTGTCTCGGCGTGAAACTCGCAATAATTCTCCGCTCTTTCGATCTCTCCCCCCGGCTGTTGGTTGATTAAGCCTCGGCTTATCATTTGCCTCCAAACCCATCTCAGCGGGGTTTTTATTTCATCGACACTCGTTTTTATTTTCTTCCCTACCTTCTCCCCCAACATGTTCACACCGTTATTAGTATGGTTGGGTAATGGGTGTTCTGTGTCGTTGACTTTCACCACACCCATCTGAATAAGTTTCTCAACCAGTTTCTTGAAGGCGAGACAATTTTCAATTGAATGTCCGACAACCCCAGCGTGGTATTCACATTGCGCATTCGCATCGTACCATTTAGGGTATGGGGGTTGTATGGGCTGTAGGTAATGGGGGGCAACAACATGCGTGTCATATAATTTTTGGTACAGCTGCCCATAAGTCATGTAGATCGGAGTGAATTGGAGCTTCTCTACACTCGGCTTTGCACTAGGTTCTTGTCTATGCAGCCTTGGACGATCAGTGATTACATTTTTAGGTTGAGTCAGGGTGACTGCTTTGTCATGGGCATTCACGTTATTTATGTCACCATCTCTTTTCTTTAGAGTCGTTTTTCTGGAACCTTCCCCTGTTTCTATCTTGCCGCATCTGACCGCGTATTCTATCCTTTCCCCACATCTTACAATTTCTGAAAAATCGGTCATAGAACTTCCCAACATGTGGTTGATGAAGGGGGCCTTCAAGGTATGAATGAAGAGTGTGGCCGCTTCTTCTTCTAAAAGAGGTGGTTGGACCTGTGTGGCTACCTCTCTCCACCGTTGCGCGTACTGCCTGAAGTTTTCGCTTGGTCTCTTCTCCATTGTTTGGAGAGTGACTCTGTCAGGAGCTATATCTGCTATGTGGCCATAATGTTTCATGAAGGCTTGAACTAAGTCCCTCCATGTTTTGATTTGGGTGCTACTGAGTTGGTCGTACCATTTAGCCGCAGACCCAACCAGGCTGTCCTGAAAGCAGTGTATTAATAATTTCTCATTATCGGCATATCCCGCCATTCGTCGACCGAACATCTTCAGGTGTGCCCCCGGGCAGCTGGTCCCGTTGTACTTTTCAAAATCCGGAGTTTTAAACTTTGGTGGAAGCACTAAGTTCGGGACCAGGCTTAGTTCTTTGATATCGACCCCGTAACGAGTTTTAGACTTCTCTATTGCTTGGACTCTTTCCTCTAGCCACTTGTAGCGATCTTCCATTTGCGTTAAGGGTTCAGTCTTCATTCTTTCCTTATCCATTTCGTCAAAATCTGGTACCATAAGGTTGGTGAAACCGTCTCCTGGGTTGGACCCTGAGCCTATTTGGAAGTTCACGGGAGATCCAATGTTGACTTGGCCTTGTTGAGGCCTAATAGTGATGGGTGGCCTCCGGGGATGCTCCTCGTGTTGCGAAGGCACTTGTGGTAAGGCAGATTCTGAAGGGCCATCTTCATTCTCCCCTCCAGTGATGGCCATGGGGCTTTTCCCCTTCCCCAAGAACTTGTTCAATAGTTCGGACATCTGAGATAACTGAGCCCTCATGTCCCTCTGTGATTCCTCCATTTCTTGCTGGATCTTAGTTAAATGCTTTTCCATTTGGTCATTCATCTCCTTTTCGAATTTCTCTAGTTTCTGATCCATTTTCTTTATCTTAGTGCGGGTGCCGTACGGATGTTCAGCTTCCAGGTTTCCCTTTCTTCACTGTTATGAATCGAGTATGTCAGACTCTTTTCTACGTACTTGACATGATGTGAATGCATGCAATGCTGATGCATGAAATGAAATGCAAATTTATGAAATGCAAAATTTGTAAAATTTGCAACATTTATGAAATGCAAAAAGACAGAAAGGTGTTGATTTGATTCAATCCCGTTAGATAAACTTTACTGGAAAACGAATTTCTTTTCATAGAACGGACGATTACATGTACGACTTCGCCCTAACGCCTAACTCCTTAACTTTCCTAAGAAGCCAAGCTAAACTTTGGCCTCGCTCTGATCCTGATTCGTACATCAGACTTAACGTGTTAGCCCGAACAGCCAAGGTTTGCAAATGGTCGGCCGCTTCTCGGATTTGAACCACGGCTTCGCCCATTACGTAGTCTCTGTTTCTGATCTGTTCCTGGGAACGGTGGAGTTGCTCTTTCCAGTGTTCATTGTTCACTTCAAGGAGTTCAAACCGACTTTTGCTATCTTGTAATGCGGCTTCGAGCTCCTCTATCTTTCCTCTCATTTTCTCGATTTTGCTTTGACTAGCTCTTAATTCGGCTACCGAGTTGCGACTGCGGTGCAAAAGTAGTGACCCCTCTAATTCTGCTACTCGGGCGCGTAATTTCTCCTTTTCACTTTGGTCTTCTGATAGGCTCTTTTTCAAAGCATCCTCTCGTACTCGAGCATTTTGAAATTTTTTCTCCCACTGATCGGCTCTAGACTTTTCTTCTTTAATTTCTTGTCGCCATTGTTCCGATGTCTTCCCCAAGCCGGCAGTTCTAATGGACAAGCGTAGCTTCTTATAGTCCGTCTTTAAGCTGTCCAAATCCTCTTCGGCCTTATTCTTGCCTTTCTTCAATTTTTCGGCCTCGAACTTGTGGAGGTCAACATCTAACCCCAACTGCATCTTTTCCTCTTCTAGCTGCTCTATTCTTTTACCTAGTTCTCGGCTCCTTCTCTCGAAATCTTGTTTGATAATCTCTAATTCAGACGGGATTACTTGCAGCTGCTCTTCTATTGGTCGAGCATTCCCTTGGGTTGGCCTTGGGATGTTGTCATTGACTCTTTTGACCCACCATTGATCGTATTCAGGCGTAGTCATCGGCCCTATGGCGAGTCTTTTCATTTTCCGAGTTTGAGTCCATGCATCTGACATTTCACGAACTTTCTTCTTATAATTATCGTCCCTGTACGAAAATTCACACTGGGCTAATCCATGTGTCGCCGGTATAAATTGCCTCGATTGATACTGCCTCATTACTAGCAATGGGGCGTACCCAACAGCTCCCCATATCCCGAGTAAAGGAACCCAGTCAAACTCTCCGCACCGGTACAAGATTTCGTCAGGGATCATCCACGGAGTCTTCCACTCTACGTCTTTCACTTGCAAATTTTGGAGGATTGCTGTCCATTTCTCTCCTGATAAGTCGTCTCGCCTTGGCGTATCCGCTAATTCCTTTAGAGGGGAGTAGTTTTCAAAAAAGATTTTGCATGAGACCTTTTCCATCTTCCAGAAACGGCAATGGAACCATGAAAGCAACAGTTGTGCACATCCTATGAATCTTCCTTCGCCCACTCTTCGGCAAGCGTTCAACGATCTGAAGGTCTCGGCCAAGATTGCGGGGACAGGTGTGACTCCCTTGTCAAGTTTGTCAAATAGGTCCGAAACCGCATCCTCTACGTGCCCTAATGCTTTGGGGAAGATGACTAAGCCGTAGATGCTTAGAGCGAAAACGTCGACCCTCTTTCTCTTATCAGGGTGTGCCAAGA
This sequence comes from Gossypium australe, assembly GCA_005393395.2. Classification (NCBI taxonomy): domain Eukaryota; kingdom Viridiplantae; phylum Streptophyta; class Magnoliopsida; order Malvales; family Malvaceae; genus Gossypium; species Gossypium australe. The sequence goes on along the minus strand of CM016624.1, from coordinate 91,542 downwards.
TCAAGTCTCTCAAGTGTTTCCATGGAATGCACTTACAATCCCCTTTTTGTTTGATTCGGGCCGTAATCCATTGCTCGCTCATTCCCGTGATGCTCATTAGCCTTTTTGAGAATGCCGACACATTAGCGAACCTTGAATATGCCTTGTCAGTTTGAATTCTCGGGCATCGAAACAAGGCTGTGTACTCTTCTATAGTTGGGACCAAATCTACATTTCCAAAAGTGAAGCAACTGTAGGCGGGGTTCCAAAACTGAGTAATGGCTCGAAGTAGGTACTCGTCTACCTTGATATACAGCAGATAGTGCAGGTCACCGTAATTATGGTAGAACAGTTGTTTGTCCTCATTGCACCAGGAATCCCATATTTCCTTTAATTCTCGCAGGTCGTTTTGAGCTACGCTGGCGCGGGTGAAATCCCATAACTCCGATTCATGCCCCTCTGTCAGGCTATCTCCTTTTTCTTGCTGTGCTCTTTCGGACCACACTTGGACAGCCGCATTATCCTCCACTCTATTGAGAAACCCCCTTTCCATGTCAAGCTTTTCTATTTAGTAATTGAACGCGGATCAACACCCTTTCTATGATGAAATGCCATGCAATGAAAATGAAACACCACAAGTTAATCTCAGGTACAAAAGGAACTTAAAATAAACAGGAGATAATCAAATTCGCATTTAAGGTAACAACTAGGGTTTGCACAGCTCTATCTACAACGGGCTCTTAGGTTCTTCTACATGAGGTTTGGTTCTAAAGTATGGGTACCTGAACCAGCAGATTCCTCGATCTTCACCCATTATAGGCTCATATGGACCGAGTTCAGTTCAGGGGAATACATTTCCCTATGGCTGCACGGAGATAAAAATCTCACGAAGACATAGGTACGGATGTATCCCGGAAGCGATCCACTATCTTGCACGGAGGTAAAAACCTCACGAAAGAGTAGCTTCTCACTCCCACTTAAGGGTGTGACCGCGATGGTCATGTAATGCAATGCCAAAGTATTTCACGAGACTCGACACTATAGCACAAACAAATGTGTTAAAGAGAAACGCAATTTTTCAAAACAATTTTCTAAACTTTCAATCAAAGGGACAAAAATCAATCAATTTACGGCCTGACTCTCTTCATTGTCCCCAGCGGAGTCGCCAAGCTGTCGAAACCATCTTTGGGAGAGGGAATCGAACTTGGGTTTTTGAAAATGAATACAAACGGGAGTCGCCACCGATCTTTGCTTGGTGTGATCGGATCACCTTTTGTTTTAATAAAACGTTTTTTGATTTACTAAAACAGCGTTTTGGTCCACGAATATTTGAGAAAATAGGTTCGGGAGTCGGTTACGTGCGAGGAAGGATTAGCACCCTCGCAACGCCCGAAAATCGATACCAAATTGATTAATTGATGTCCCAATGTCGAAAGTTTTAACAAAACTGGAAAAGAATTTAGAAATTTGGGTCTTTTTGGAAACGTTTGAGTCTTCCTAGAGTATTAAGACTTCCTTGTTTCGAAGGGACCAAATATCACATCCAACACGTAGGACACGATAATTTCAATCCTCAGATCCAAGGTCGTCTCTTAATCTCTAAGACTCATTTATTAAAATAACAAAAGGTTATTCGATCATTTGGTCAAGCAAGAAAACCGAAACCCAACACATAGGGCACGGTCCCTCGAGTTTCCAAACACAGAATATTGCCTTATTTGAAAAGAATTTTTAGTTTTTTTGGGTTAAATTGATGAAGAACTATGTTTTAAAGAAACGTTATTTAAAAACAGGAATAGGGTCATGCGATAAATAATGATAATAATGATGATAACACAAAATGATAATATAACTATAATACTGGTAACAACAATATGCTATATATACAATATGTTAATGCAAACGTGGCAGTAATGATAATATAATAAAGTTAATATGTACAAATAATAATATAATAATAATAGCAAGGGAAAATGTACATGGTATACTAATATAAAGGTAGTAGTAGCGGTAATAGTGATACGAAATATATACAATAAAATAATAAATATAATAGATATAAGGATAATAGTAATAATAGATGCAATAATGATAATCATAATAATAATAATAATGATAACAATGGAAAATAATAATGTAGAAAATAAGAGTGATACAAAAATACATATAATATAATTATATAATATGGTTATAATAATAATAGTAACATGATGATAATAATAATAACGACGATATTAAATATGTACAAGATAATAATATAAATATAGTAGTAATAGTAAAACACCAAAATAATAACGTAGCAATAATAATAGTAATAGTAGATATATACAATATACTAACATAATAATATAATAACAATATAACAATAGTCATAATATGTATAGTAATAATAAATAATAATAATAATAGGTAATATAAACAATATATTAACATAAATGTGATAATAATAATAATAATACAATAAATTAACGATAATAAAAGTAAATAAATAAAAGGGACTGAATTGGAATCAGAATGTAATAAAAGGGATGAAACAGTAATAAATTAAAGTAGAAAGGGGGTACTCGTAAAATAAAAATAAAACGTTAGGGTTAAATTGCAAAGGACCATAAAAAGGAAGGACTGCGCGCACAAATAGCCCATCCATAGGAGAAACACGCGGACCTTGACAAAGATGGGTCGAATTCGGGTCGGTGAGCGCCAAACGGCGCCGTTTTGAAGGGTTTTGGAGCCGGTGCTAAACGCACCGTTTTGCTTAGGTATTTAAAGCAAAAATTTTTGTTTTGTTTTCATTTCTCCCTTGTTTCTGAAAAAAAAGGGTCTAACTCTCTTTCTTTACTCTGCAGGTGCGCGAGGGGAGGAGCATTCCGTCCGGCGACGCCATGCCGGCCACCGCACGCGGTGGCCGGAAATCGCAAGAGGTTGGTTTCTCCTTCCTTTTTTATTTTTATTTTATTTTATATGTGCATATGTATATATATATTTGTGGAAAAAAAAATTGAAATGAAAAAATATACCTTGAATCCCAGATCTAACTTGCGTATATTCCCCTTTTTTATGCTTTTGAATCTATTTTCTTCTTGATTTCGATTGATGGTCTATTGAATCTGTTTTCGTTTTTTATTCATTCCCCAAAAAAAAGGGTCTCGATTACATTGTTTTCTTCTGGCTTTATAGCCGAAAACGATATGTAAAAATAGATAGAAAAATACAATTTGTTCTGCGTTGTTTGTCTTCCTCTTTGCAGGTATGGGCGCTGGTGGAGACGAGAGGACCGAGACGCGTGATGGCAGAAGCACGTGATGCCGAAATGCGCGCGTGGGAGTGGAGGCGACGCGCGTGTAGGGGACGCGCGGGGCAGGTGAAAGGTTGGCGGCGGCGCTTGGAGACAGAAACCCTAGGGTTCCCAGGGTTTTTTTTTGAGTTTTGAGCCGGTTGTAAGTTGGGCTAATGGGTCATCCAGGTTTGGGTTATTGGGCCCTGTATTTGGACTGTTTAAACTTTGGACTGATTTTATTCCATTATTATTGGTCTTTTTGAATGGGCTTGGGCCCATAGGCCCGGGCGAAATTAGGTGATTACACGTACGATTTTCAAATTTAGGTAACAAGTAGTTATAAATTACCAAATATTTCCTTATATATAAACCCTAATCGATTCGAACTAAGTCGACAAAAACTATCAATAACCGAACCGACTTTCACATTGTCTATCTACCTTCGTTCTTTCCTTTTGGCTGCTCACGACACCACGTGGGACTTGGGAAAGATCAAGTTCAAATATTTCAATGGGTTGGGTCAAGTTTAAACTCAAACATTTAAGACGACTTAACTTTTAAGTTTATAAAATATTTATATTATTTATTTTTAGATATTATGTACTTTATAAAATATAAAAGTTAAATCTATAAGAATATATAATTATGATATAAACATTTAAAAAAATGTTAAGCTATCTATATATAAAATTTTAATAAATAAAATATATATAAATCTATTAAATATTAAATATTAAATAAAAATAAAAAATAATATATTTTTCAAAAATAGTATGAACAAACTTAAAATGGATTTAGACTAACCATTTACAAATATGAGTGAGCTTGAACAAAAACTTTTCAAGTTTATATTTGAAGCTGAATTAGGTTTAGACAAACATAAAATGTGTTATATCATACTTAAACCCGACCTATAAACACTTCGAGATCTTGCTAATGGGTGACTCTGGGCTTTCAACGAGGTGGCAAATCTAGAGTTTGAGAAAAACTCAGAACAAAAACATGAAATAGAGCAATTTGTAGCTTTAATTATCCCCCTAACTACAAACGAAAGCATTTCGTAACAGAAATGTCATGGATTGAAGTGGCTCGAGAGCATTTATCCATGTTATTTACTTCAAATAGATGACCTTAGAGTATTGTGTCGATCTTTTACTGCCAATACGGTTCGTAGGACGCGATATCATGTAGGAGAAAACATGAACTACATAACTATAAGCCAGAGATTGGACTAGGTTCTGCTAAATTTGTAACGGATGTTCTGTTCTAGAAAAGAGTAATATGGCTTTCACTTCATTCTTTTGCGGACCTCGTAAAAGTAGCTTAGGATCACCACTGCGGCGGCAACAGCAACCCCCACGGCACCCTGTGCCAATACGGTAGTGTCCTTCACCATTACCTTGGAGCGAGCTGAAGTGGGAGTAAACCCGAGTTCCGAAAGTTTCTTATGAGATTCAGCGTAATCTCTGAAGAACACATCCTCATCCTGCCAAGTTTAAAAGATAGGCCAAATTCCATTAAAATCACATGATGCAGAATTGGTATTTATTTACATGATGTCTCAGTCCAACATTGGTCTATAACACCCGAAGGGGTGGCCGAAACATTGTTGATAGTGGTTAGCCTTTCGACAATGTTCCGGTTTGGTTAACAATGGACTAGGATCAAGCGGAAACATCTACATGCAACAGATTAATAACAAAAAAGGGTCTTTATAACAGCAGAAACCAACTCGAAGCAAGGTTGAGTTTGGTTAGAAGAGGACAAATGATTAACTGCTCAAATAGCGGTGCGGCTACAATCTAGTTATTTCGACTAGCAACTGGCACAAATAGAAACAGTAAAAGCAACAAAACAATCTAGTTATTTCGACTAGCAACTGGCACAAATAGAAACAGTAAAAGCAACAAAACAATCTTCCAAGAATAAAGGTCTAATAAGACCAGACAGAAAACCTTATTGAATACCAAGGCAAGTACATTATAAAGTGACATCGACTAGATCGCTCTTGAAGTATAGGTTAAGACAAAAGGAAGCCATCCGGTTATAGTGTTGTACCTTGGCATAGAGCTCTACGTACTTGCGGAACTCAGGGTCATCTAACAAAGCCTTGTCTGTTGGAAGTTTCAAAAGCCCTTCTGATTCCCCTTTTAGCAGCTCCCTGGTACAAAAATAGTAAATGGATTCATATGAATTCTAAGGAGGTAAGTTAAATAGCTTGCAAATCAAAGATTTAATCTTACACAAAGTAAGAGTTGTCGAACTTCAGGGGTTCATTGGTCCAAGGGCCATCAAAACCTGATCTCTCAGGATGAGCCCTTCCCTGTAACACCAAAGCCAACACCAAAGGTTTGATATTGATCATATAACAACCATAACCAGGAATATAGAAAATCGAAAACATTTTAAAAAATAAAATACCAGAGTGTGACCCCCAGATAGTGCCACAATATCTTTGTCAGAAAGACCCATTCGATAGAAGATGTCCCTCAGATGAGGTGCACCTAACACCATGATTCAGAAGGGTAGAGAAAAGAGAGATGCAACATATAGAGCACACAACTTCAGACTATAGAAACATAAGCTTAGATGTGCATTTAAAATAAGGTGATAAGATGTGGAGCAATGTATTCAAAACGAGGGTAACAGTAACACAACAGTCATAACTCAATCTATTCGATGAAGATCATATTAGTACATTAGAACTGCAGAAAACACTGAAGGTAAGAAATCACATAAATATTAGCCATAAGACAATAGATATGACTATATTTACTATATAGATCATCTAAGTATCAAAATGTAGAAATATTCAAAGCATATGGAAGTCAGAATTTACAGTTCTCAGTATGTGGAAATCAGAAATTCAAGTTATTGTTCCACAAATGGCTTCAGAAATTTATTTTACCTCTTTTAGCATCTGGAAGTCGGCCTTCCCTGGGGCAAATGTTTGAATCCTATTAAATAGAACAGCGTTAATCAAATAAATTAAAGAGGAAACAAGCTACATTTGCAAGAATAAACCCCTACAAGATACCTTTCTTCCAGGTACAAAGTCAATGGTAGGACCTCCAGTGACTTCAACAGCAACAACACCAGCAAGCTGAAAATGAAAATGATACAATTACAGATCACTCATCATCCAACACACAACCAACAGCTTCAATTTAATCTAAGTGCAGTCATTTGTGAGGTGTGCCATACTATGATGAAACATGCCGTAAAGAAACAGAGTGTTACTACTGTAAGTACAGAAAACATTCTCAACTCTACAATACCTCTTAAATAATTACTGATACATTTCTTATTTCAATATTTCAAGCTACTTTTTCTGCAAATCACCAAAATCAACCAAACTTTGTAACCTCTTTCTTTTCATTTTAACAAAAAACTACGGTCACCAAGCTTCTTCTTTCTTGTTAAGTACCAGCCATCATCTCAAAATCTAAATCAAGAAGTTCTTTCATAGAACAATTCTATTAGGTCAATCATTTAACCTACCAAATAGTAATTTATATATACTGTATTATAGAAAGAATCTAGTTAATTAGATAAAAAAGTATGCCTTCCTCTAAAGAATCTAAACCACAGACATTTGCCTCAAGCTCTAGCCAGGATTTTAGATTAAGTTTTAGACTAATAAATGTGTAAATATTTCTTTATTTCCCCAATGCGCTCATAGAAGAATAGAAGCAGAGCCATTTTCCTTGAAATCTAATTACAGGAAGCTTGCAATGATTTCCTTTAAAAGCCAAAATATATTAGACGTTTTTCTCGATGTTTCTCAAGCAACATCATCCTGTGTCCTTAATGCTATAGGTCTGTCATTTAATTTCCCCATCTAAGAATTCTTTCTATAAAATCAAATAGAATACACTGTACACTTATGAATTCCTCAATGATGCAACTAAATCCCTAATAAAATGCACGCTAACTCTTTCAACTCCATAATCACCTGGTATAGGTCTGCATATGTAATTTTAGGATGTTTAGCCTTCACTTCCTCTGAAATGTTTCAAAGAAAATACTCTTCAGTCAGAATAAACAAATAAATAAAATATGTTCTAGTTTGAGATGTATATTCTAACACAAACTACATGCTATACGTATGAAGATATGTTACATGCATGAGCATGAAAATGAAAAAATGTAGTAATATATATATTCAAACACTTGTTAGAAACTCAGCTCATATGGTAGCTGTACAATTTACACAAATGAATCACAAAGGTTGACATCTTTCTACCACCAAATTCTGAAGGAGGACACAACTGACTATCCGACAATGAGACAATAGTTCACTTTAAAGGAGATGATTCTTTGCCGAATGAGGGAACAAACAAGGTACCACCTAATTTCAATGGCTAAAACCTAACAGAGGCATGCAAGTTCAACCTTATATAGCAAGATCAAAATAAGATCTCCCCAATCACTTTGAGTCCATGATATGTTCCTTTTTTGCAAAAGGATCATACAAATAACATTACCCTGAGCTAAACTTTTAAAAAGAAATTACTTCAGTCCTGCCATACTGCTTTCGAACAATCAAGTCATGCTTGTATCTAAGATATTGAAGCAAATGGTTCTGTTGTTAAACTCTATGTCAACACCACTCATCAACATAATTGACAGTTGACACTCCTGCTTACATCTTATAAAATTTCTAACCCTTAGAAAAGGAAAACAAAACCCCTCTCTAGTGAGTGAAAAAGTTAAAAATCATTTCAGCATTCCAGATTCAGAAAACTCTATATCAACATGAATGGACTTGAAGCCATACCAGTGTTACTCGTATTTTTCATTCCTTTAAAACTCTATATTCAACAATCGATTCTGAATGTCAGGTAAAACGTGCATGTCTGTTTAAACTGCAGTACTAATCCTCAAGATTATGTTGAAATAAGATAATCTATATTCTTCCAATACTGAAATGCTCTTAAGATGTACATTCTTAGTTAACCAATACCAGCTTAAAAGCATCAAATGATTTTAAACTTGTTCATACTAACTAGGAATCAACTGTTGCATTGCATACTAATCCATAAACATTTTATACGAATTTGACAGTTATATATTTACACTAAGAAAACAATAATAACAATAATAAGCATTAGAATTAGAATCTGACCACAAAAATCAATAGCGATTTTCAAGCCGCTATTGGCGCCATGAGTGAACTCTTCTTCATTCCTTATAGAGCCATTTGGACCTCCGGTTTTAGTGCTCACATCATACGTCCCAGCATCGTGCCACCTTCAAGAAAAATAAATCAATTCAAAATGAAGAATTCATCGATACAAAGTCAAAATTTTAAAAAAAAAAAAAAGTAATAATACTCCTAAATGGCTAAATCTACTATTTTTTCAGGTTTATCAGTTATTTCTCAATTAGTATCACGATTTAGCTATATTCCTTGAATCTTTAATAAACAGCACAAAACGAAGACGAAGACAAAAGGGAAAAAAAATACGCTAAGCGAAGCATGATAGGAGCGCAATTCTTCAAGGCGATGAGAGCGCGAAGGTCTCGACGAGCTTTATCGATCTCCTTGAGATACTCGGTATCGACTACTGGAAACGCCATTGAAGTCTTCGTCTCAGTTTCAAATTATCAACAATCAACTGATTTTTGTGTGTGTTAGCCTTTTGGAAAGTGAAGAAATGGTCAAGAAATTAGCTTATTTATTTTAGTTTTTTTTTTTTTTTGTGATTTTATTTAGCCTTTTGGTTTTTTGCTTGTTTTCTTGGGATTCGAAAAAAAGAAGATAAGCCAATGAAATTTAGATATGGGTTTATTTACTTTTTTGGACTATTTGGGAGCTAGAGGTGTATATATTTTTATACAATTATTAAATTTAATGAAAAATCTTTTTTATTATTTTTTAATAGTAAAACCAGTTATTGAGTGTCAAGGGTTGGTATGGACAAATATTTAAAATTTTTTAAAATTTATCGGTCGAATTTTAGTTCGATTGGCATGGATATTGTTAACAATACGGGAGAATGCAGGTTTGAGTGCGCTGAAACGCATTATCTTCCTATTTATGAGTTTGAGAGATATTATGAGTAGTTCTAAACAATTGAAAAAACAGGCTTATAACTCGAGCTTAACTCTCCTAACAATTGGTTTTCATGTACTGCATCTTCAATGTTATGACTTGTCTATAGGTCGGGGTGGGTTCTAATAAAATTTTAGGCCCAACTAATAGGTCTGAATTCGGCCCAACCTAAAAAATGTGCTTAAATTTTTACTCAAGTTCGGTCTGAATAAAAAATGCTAAAACTTGGGTTCAATCTGTCCGTATACATCAAAAATACTAAAAACATTAAAATAAATGTTTCTCAACAAATTGAAAATAAATTAAAAAAAGTTTTTATACTTAAATAACACTAAGATATGTGCAATTTAACAAGTGAATACCTCTAAAGTAGTAGTTAAATTAATAATAAAATAATAGTTATACAATATTTAAATAATAACAACAATATAGTAGCAACATATAAAATGACAACAAAACAATTGAAAAACAGTAGGAAAATAACAATAAAACAACAGTTTTTTTTTATACAAATCCGGGCTAGGGCCAACCCAAAAACTTTATTCGAGACCCGACTCATTTTCTAAACGAGTATTGTTTTTTACCTAAGCTTATATTTTTGTGCAAACTCTCTCACTTTTCAGGCGGATTTTGGCCCTGCCCATGGACAAATCTAGTTATGACCCTACTTAGAGGTACTCATGGGTTGAATTCGGGTCAAGCTTAAGCATAACATTAATACATTATATAATTGCCCAAGTTTGGTCTGACCTAATATATGAACCTAAAATTTTGCCTAAGTTTGTCCGCATTTGTAAATGGTTAACTCAAATCTATTTTAGACTCGTTCTTATTTAATTTTAAAAATATATATTTATATTATCTTAATTTAATATTTAATTTAATTAAAATTTTATATATAACTATCTTAACATTTTTTAATGTTTATATATAGTTGTATTATATATTACTATAAAGTTAATTTTTATATATTAAAATAAAATAATATAAAACATTATCAACTTTAAAAAGCAGGTGGAAGGCCCTCAGCCTAGCTTATATTTTAGACTAACCTAATTTTTATAACAAAGCTAAAGTAGCTTGGCCTTGACCCCTTAGTTAAATAGGAAAACTTTTCTTTGAACCCCTCTCAAACTTAAATCATTCTATTTAGGTCTTTTAGTTCTTAATTGAAAAGAAACTTTTCATTTTTGGCCCCTTCGAGAAAATTAACAATGCAATTTAATCTTTTTTAACTTTGATCTGTCCAAAGTTTTAGCTTTGGCCCCTCCAAAAATTTATAATTTTATCTCATCTTCCAAGTAAAATTTCTAGCTTTACCCTGTTTAAAAACATCAATGAAGAAGTCATTCTATCAAATCAATGCTTTTCATATAGTATCTACACATATTTAGAAATTGATCCACGTATTTTACATGCTTCTTATCAAATAGTGATACTACGAGGGCTCAATTGAAAATTTTAAAATCCGAATCATAGTTTGAAAGTTGAAAGTGTGGGGCGCAAAGCGCAATTAACCTCGATTATATTTTCTTAATTTACAGAGAAGTCCCTCAACTACATATAAATTGACAGCAAAATGATTTCTGACCAGAAAAATACACACACACACACACACACAAAAGAAAGGGACGCTGGAATCTCTGCAACTAAAGCGTCTTTCTGGTCCGTCCATTTCAAGATCTTCATAATGCCATAAATTTACCATTTTTATTGACTTTTTTTCTGCAATAAAAATTCATAATTTATTGTTCTCTTATACAATAATGTCACTTTCTTGTTACCCAATTCTTACTTTTCTTCCAATCAGTCCTTAGTCTTTGCGCCTTTGTTTTGAACTCTTCAAAAAACGAGCCGCCGTTTATTTTCTAGGGTTTCAAATTATCGAAATTTCTTTGATTACGTTGCTTTTTCTTTGACTCTTTGATTTGGGTTTCTCTTTGAACCTTAGATTTTATCGAAATTGTTCGACCCATCACTGGTTTCTCAACCTGCCGAGTTTAATTTCCGGGTAAGACCCATTTCTTCTTCTTTTTGTTGATGGTGATAATTGTGGGATTCATTTTCAGTGTAGTGTTGATAAAAAGCATATATGTGTTTCATTAGAACTTGTACATACTGTTAATTTTTTTTTTATGTTGCTACTTGGTAATTGGGCATGATTTATGATCTGGGTCAGGTTCAAAATCGTGAATTGATCACTCCTTCGAAGGGTTTTAGTGTTTTTGTACCTGTAATGGACGACGGGGAGCTTGATTTTTCGAACCAGGAAGTGTTTTCCGGGAATAACATGGGTGATATCCCAAGCAGTTGTTCAATGGACAGTTTTTTCGATGAATTGCTCAATGATTCTCATGCTTGTACCCATACACACACTTGTAACCCGCCTGGACCGGATAACTCTCATACACACACTTGTTTCCATGTCCATACCAAAATTGTGCCTGCCTCAACTGAAGATAAGGCTTCAATCGATGACACTGCTGGTTCTAAGGAGAAATCGAAGAAACGACCGCTGGGGAATCGAGAAGCTGTGAGGAAGTATAGGGAAAAGGTTAAGGCACGCGCCGCATCATTGGAGGATGAGGTTATGAGATTGAGAGCAGTGAACCAGCAGCTGTTGAAGAGATTGCAAGGTCAAGCTGCATTGGAGGCTGAGGTTGCAAGGCTTAAGTGTTTGCTCGTGGATATCCGAGGGAGAATAGAAGGGGAGATCGGTTCGTTTCCATATCAGAAATCGGCAACTGCTGTTAATGGTATGAACATGCCTGGTGCTTATGTGATGAATCCCTGCAATGTGCAATGCAATGATCAGATGTATTGCCTTCATCCTGGAGTCGAAGGGAGAACGGGAGAAGATGCGGCCCTGAATGGACAGGGATTTAATGGGTGTGACTTCGACAATGTTCAGTGTTTGGCAGACTATAACTCTGGAGCAAAGGAGCTTTCTACAGGTGAGGTTGGAAGTGGCGGGTCTAACCGCAATTCTTCTGGCACTAAAAGGAGGAAAGGTAAAATTTCGGGTTTCTTTGTCTTAAATTCTTTATATATTTCTGGTCAGTAACATCATCAATTATTAGTGTTTTAGAATGATCAATAGAGGCATGAATTTTTTTGCTTGGTTAGTGCTTTGTTGTACCTTCTCGGGGCTGCTATAAGTAGTTTTGTTCTTGTGTGTTTATGTTGAAGTTATTTGTTGTAACTATATAGTTCATTTATTGTTTTAAGCATATCAACCATGTGGTAGTTCTGGTCCATAACAACACCAATTATTAGTGATTAAATGATCAATAGAGTAATGAAGTTTTTTGCTCAGTTTGTGCTTTGTTTTACCTTGTCAGGGCTGCCATAAGGAGTTCTGTTCTTTTGTGTTTATGTTGAAGTTATATGCTGTAATTATATAGTTCATTTATTGTTTTAAGCATATCAACCATGTGGTAATCCCGGTCAATAACAACATCAATTATTAGAGTTTAGAATATGATCAATAGAGGAATGAAGTTTTTTGCTCAGTTTGTGCTTCGTTTCACCTTGTCAGGGCTGCTCTAAGGAGTTTTGTTCTTGTGTGTTTATGTTGAAGTTATTTGCTGTAACTATACAGTTCGTTTGTCAGTCTAAGCATATCAACCATATGGTAATTCTGGTCAATAATGACATCAATTATTACCGTTTCGAATGATCAGTAGAGGAATGAAGTTTTTTTCTTGGTTTATGTATGTTTTAAATAGCGTGCTCTCTCATACTGAGCAGTCTTCATAGTGTAAAGAAAAACAGCATATTTATTGTTCAATACAAGACATGTCCAAATCCTTTTGGTGCATGAGCCCTACTCAGAAGATATGTGAAGTTGTTCTTGCAAAATCCAGAACATTATGAACTTTGGTGATTGTTTCCAAACTAATTGTTGCCGCATACAATGTGTAGCACTATTGTTTCGAGTATTCTTTGGCTATGAGGCTGATACTTGTTTTCTTGGCAGGTGTTCGTCCAGCCACAGCAGGTTGAAAAACTGTCAAGTATCATCCAGAGTCTGCGGAGTACAAGATTCGTCTTCCATCAAGCAGTTTTCTTGGGATGCAGCACTTTTTTCCCTCAGGTCGCATTGTGTTTTTATTTTTATTTTTATCATTCTTCTACTAGTTATTTTTAACCCTACTTATGGGTCTTGTCTTCTTAGTTTATATCCATGGCGTATAAATAATTCTCTTCCAACAAGCTGTTCGCATTGCGTTTTTATCATCTTTTTCATTCTGGCTCTTTTTCTTTTTTGGTTTTTTTGTTGAATGGTCTTCTTAGTTTATATGGTTTAAAGCAGACAACCTAGTAAAGCTCAAACTTTTCCGGATTTAATAACTTGTACCATTTTCGAGCAGTGACTGATAGACTGGTTTTCTTACCAAAAGCTAAACTTGACCGAAATAAAAGGCCTTATCTCATCTTTTTACTCACATTGCATGAGTATTCATTAGTAACTACTGTCAATGATGCTAAGCTTTGCTGATTTTCTTTTTGCCTTGGTTCTGGTTCGGTTGTTCTAAGCTATATGGATTCTTTTATTGCTGAATTACAGAATTAGGGAAGATGGAATATCTTTGATGATGTTTCGCTACTGTGATCCCTTATCGGGTGAGCTTGCATATACCTTTCAGGCATTCGTATTCTGCTATTCAAGTTTTGCATGGCATTGACAGGAATATTGCTTTTGCCATAAGTATTCTGTTTAGGAAGGGTATGAGTTGCAATCCCGAGGGAAACGCCTCATCATTGTCCCATGAAAACTTACCGATAATTGTAAAAGATGGCGTAGTCAGAGCATTGCAGGTGTTTCTTTTTGTTTCATGGACTGATGATAATCCCGGGGAGTAGTCGGCTTCTTAGCTTTCTTGGAGCTTACAAGTTACAATTGAAACAAAAATGTGGCATTCTGATATATATATATATATATTAAGTGGTTGGATTTTGAGGATTCAATGAACTATTAGATCTTGAATTTCCTTTATAAGTCCTAATCCTTGACCTGAACTTAAAATGAATATCGTTAAACTTGAAATGATATGTAGATGAAAAAATCTGAATATCTTGGGTCGCTTGAATGAATGAATCGTAAACAAATGCCGGAGACACTGGTTTGCAAGGCTTTTCAGGTCCCATTCTTCTCTTGTGTTTAAGTTCAAGCCCAGTTAATCTTACCCTAAGTGGGCTAGGTAGTAGTATTATAAAGTTCGGAAATTTTAAATATTCGGGTATTTAATAAATTCATTAAATTACAAGTTATAATGAAGAACTAATAAATAAGAATTTGGTTAATGGTAACGTTGAGTTCTTTGGAATTTTATTTAGGTAATGCATGCTTGATTGCTCGTAGCTCAAGTAGAGGTGACCGAAAATGGGTTGGGTTCGGTTCACTTAGTTAGATGTAGTATGGTTTAACTTGTCCGTTTTAAGCCAAGAGTTGAGTTAAGGGATTGGAGTGATATATTATGAGAATCTTTGAAATTCAATACAAATGTAGGAATAATATTCTCTATAATCTGATGAATTTTAATTTAGTTCATTGAGTTGCATAGGATTTGTTATGGATGTGCATCACCCTATTTTTGAGGTCTTGTTTGATTTTCAAACGTCAAAAAGGAGAAAACATGACACCCATCCCACCCTCTATTTATCATGATGACTACAAAATAAATAATATTTTATTAAAAAAAAAAAAAAAAGAAAAAGGGTTATAGTCAAAGCTTTTGTTGGTGGGTGTAGTTATGGTGAAAGGCGAAAGTACTAAGTCAACTTTCAAAAAAGAAAAAATAAAGATGCTGATTTTGCTCGCTTTAAAGAAACGTTACCAACCCATATTTTCAAGCCCTTTTTTATTCAATATTTTCAGAATGAGAATACGAAGAAGTAGGGTTTAAGGTTTTAAGAGAAAAAATCGAAATATTATTTAACCGATGGAGATTTTGCATATTTATTAGATGTTGAGGTTTTATTTTATTTTTTAAATGTGAGAGAAGTTTTTAAAAAATTCATATCAATTTAAGAATAAACAACATTTAGGGTCCGTTTGTTTACATGTAAAAAAATTTACGAAAAGTATTATTTTCATTTTTCCGTGTTTGTTTAAATAGTTTGATCAACGGAAAATGACTTACAAATTAAGGTAAAACAAGCCCTTTTTTCCTGTAAAATGACTTACCCTTCTGAAAAGCGTAAGTCATTTTCCGGAAAAGAGCTCATCTATAAATAATTTTATTTTTATATAAAAATTAACTTAAATCAAGCTTAATATTATTATATTGATAATAATTTTATTTTTATTTTTAAATATTTAAAATATTATATTTTTCAATATTATTAAACATACATATTTAATTATTTATATTTAGTCATATAATAAATTATTAATATAATAAATATAGTTTATTATTTTAATAATTTATTTAATATTTTAATTTTATTTTAATAATAAATTTTAACAAACAATATTATTCACATATTACTGAAAATATTCAATATTAATATTTAGTAATAAATATTTATTACAATTATACATATATTAATAATAAATGTTTTGGAGTATAAAGGTTAAAATATATCATAAGTCTATATACACTTCACAGATTTGTAATTTAGTCTTTGTACTTTTATTTTCAAGAATTTAGTCCCTTTACTTTTCAAATTTGAAAATCAAGTCCAACTGTTGACATCCTTAATTTTTGTCAATTTTGTTGATGTCACATTTTTAAATAAAAAATACTCACTTAGTAGTCATGTAATTTAAAAATGACGTTGTAATGAATCTGAATTTAACATAATATTTTTAATATATGCAAAAACAATATAAAATATAAAATTATAGATAAAAATAAATTCAATTAAACAATGAAAAGAAAAAGAAAATATCAAATGTATATTTGTTTAATTGAAAACAAATTTTATGAACTATTTTTAAGAAATCTACTAAATAACAGAAATCATTTTCCGGAAATTATTTTCAGTGAAACAAACGGAGCCTTAATTTTTAAACTTAGCATGTTTTTTTAGTTTGATCCTTGAATTTTTTTTGGTTAACAGTTTTTCTCAATTTGATTTCTAAACTCAAATTTAGTTAAAATATTGTACCGTGATAATATGAGATTATTTCACATCATTATCTGAAAATTTTTAAAAAATTATATAAACTGTAAAAAGACAAAAACAAAATCAAGTGATATAATATGATATCAGAGTATCATATTATGATATCTCAATACAATTCAAGTTTAGAAACACTAATAATGTATACTTCAAGAAAAAAAAAAAAAAAGGAAAATCTAATAATGTGAATAAAAAAATTCATGTACCAAATTTAGAGAAAAATGTTAATCTCAAGAATTAAATGTATTATCCCTAATATATAATGTGCAGTCAGTCAAAGCAGCAGGAGAAAGCACAGGAAGCAATGCAATTTGCTTACAACCTTTCATGAAGAGCATTAATGAAAAAATGATGATTTTAAAGACAGAAAGAAGGTATAGTAGACGTGAGTTCCCAATCTCGTCTTGTGCTGGTTGCTCGCTTCATTGTTTAATTATGAGGTCGGAATTGATTCCGTTTATGAGAATAGAACACATTTCATGATATGTACTGTTTACTTTTCTGAAAAATACTCATGGCAAGAGGATTAGTTGCTATTGTTTTTTTTTTTTTTTTTATGTAAGTTTACATTCTAATTTTAGATATGCTAGAAATCTTATTATACGCATATGCGTGTAGAAACTACGTATTTAGAACATTCGTGTTTAAAACTAACATACAATAAATAATGAAATTTAAGGTTTCGAACTAATAATAATAACAGGACATATATAATATGTACAAAATTAAAATAAAAAATAGTATTACAATTATATTTATTATACTATACATTGATAATGGCAGTAAGAATGATTGCAAAGAAATAAAAAAAATACGTAAATTTTACGTAGAAAATACTTATCGAGAAAAATCACAGACAGAGGAGGAGAAACTCACTAATGTTGAAAAACAACAACATAAGAGGTTTGCGGCTATGCGCAATTTTTAAGGGTTAAACAACATGTCTAATAGAAGAAGTATAATCCTATATGGATTCAACTTGTATGGACATTTGCTCCTACATATTCTCATTTTTTAACAAGCGAGTTGTACATCGAATTTTTCAGGCCGAATCAAACGGAATTCAAATCACACAACTCTAACAATATCAAAGTTATTTGACTTTTTTCATCATGCTTTGATTCAAGCTTATTAGGTTGAAAGGCAAGGATTCGGGTTTTCTTTTTTTTGAATAAATAGTGGGCAAAATACATTATATTTTCAATGAAAAATGCAAGTTTGAAGAATTTTGAAAATCACATTTATGATAAAAGCCATCGCGAACTTTAAACATAAATCATAAACGAGACTTAAAAAAACAAAAAAATAGTGCAGAAAACCAAGTAATTGATAATGATGATGATGAAAATAATAATTCTATTTTTATGATAAGCATCCTTGGCTGCAGAGATTCATGCATGTAGTGGATCAAAGTCTTCGCAATTATTTTATTATCATATATTAATATGATGCATGCGAGGATTGAATGTACATATAGCTTAACAACCTCGAGATTATTAAATTGGATGATGATCCTATTATGTCATTGCTTCTGAAGAAGAAATTTAGAATGCCTCACAGCTCACGAACCCACATTCTCTTGCATTAATAACAATATTCATTCTAATCGAGCTAAGACGTAATCTGCAAATATATAAAACAATCATAATCCGACAATAAGTATATAATGTAATCATAATTGAATTGTGAATGTCTTGGATTAGTTTTAGTATATAGTTGAAATTTGAGTTTCGTCAAAGCAATTTAATGGAATTTAAAATTTAGGTTTGACAACTTAAGATGGTTATTTGAAAAATAAACAATCAAAATCAAGACTTTTCACCAATTAATTCATTTTCTTTAGCTACTGATGAAAATGAACGAATCCCTCAATTAGGGGAGGATTAAGGATAGAAGAAAAACAAGCCCACCTGCCGTATTGGAAAATTTTTGGCCTAATTGATGTACTTTTTAATCAAAATTTGAATTTTCAAGATATTTTGATTTTGGTTAAAATATGTTACAGGTCCTTGTATTCTTCATAAATTTAGAATTTAGTTCCCACACTTTTGTTTAAAATTTAGAATTTAAAATTCAAACTCAATTGCTAACCTTGTTAAATTTGTTGGTGTTGCATTTTAATATATATATATATATATATATATATATATTCACTTGGTAGCAGAGTAACTAAAAAAATGGCATTGCAATGAAACTGAATTTTAGAAAATAATATTAACAGTGTTAACAGTTGGACCTGAACTTTGAAACTTGAAAAGTAGAGGGACTAAATTATTGGAAATAAAAGTACAAGAACTAAATTTCTAATTTACGAATAGTGAATGGACTCGTGACATATTTTAACCCTTTATTTTGTTTTTCATATCGAGGAATCGAGCTGAGTTGGACCCTTAAATAGGAGATAAACTATCAGAGGTAAACTCTCCTAGCATTGTATTTAGATATGGCAATAGAATGGGACATGGGCGGATGTTGTCAAATTCATCATGGTTTCAATGTTGGTACGCTTTGCTTTATTACCTATTTCACTCCACTATAAATGTGTAATCTTAAAACTACTGCCACCTCCAAGAATATTGGATAGCATCCATGTAATACCCAAAAAAAAAAAAAATTTACAGTAAGATATTATCTTTGATATAATAAGGAAATAAAGCGAAAAAAAAAAGAAAAATTTGGATTATGTCAATATTCGGAAGTATATTATGATATATTACATTATTAATTCAAGAAAGGACTAAATTGTAAAGTGAGAAAAGTATTGTTGCCCAAGTGTAAATACTCAAAATTTGAGGGGTTAAAGTGTAAGTATGAAAAAGTTAAAGGACCAATAGTGCAAATATTTTAGGGGTGGAATAATCTAGAAACTAAGGGAAATGGATGAATTAGGACCAAATTGAATAGGTAAAGAATTATGAGGGACTAAATCATAATTTTACCAAATTATGTGATGATTCAAGGATGGAATTTTAAAAGATCACAAAGGGCAAAATGGTCAATTGGAAGAGAGAGAAATCTAGAAAGTAATGATGATAGTGATGATATTTTATAATTATTTAATTAGATAAATATTATTTTATTTTGATAAGATATTTTATTATTTATCATTATTTTATTATTATTTATGTAGTATATAAGGAAGGAAAGATGATGAATTATTATCATCTCTTTCCCATGCAAACCAACGTGAGAAGAAGAGAAAGAAAAGAAAGTTTTGCTTTCTTTACAAATTAGTCCTTTCACCAAAAATCCACCATTTTCACTTAGAATTCAAAAGAATTTCCATAGCCATCAAGAGAGAAGATGACAAGGAGACTATAGGGAGCAAGAATATCAAGTTGATTCAAGAAATAGAAGCTAGAGGAGAGAGAAAATCAAGTTAAAGATTGAAATCTATAAAACAAGGTAAGAACATCATGTTTTCAATATATTTTTAAGTTTGATATTGTGGAAAAAGCATGGAAATGATGTTAATGTAGAGTTTTCTTAAATAAAGTTTTATGTTCTTGATATGTTAGTGAAGGAAAATAAGAGAAAGTAATGGGAAATGTTGTAGAGAAAGGAAATAAAGGTGTTATAAACTTGATAATTAACATTTTGCATTAAAACAGTTTTGGACAGCAGCAGTAGTCTAAATTTGAAAAATCACCAAAAATTGTAGAAATTGAATTAGAAGTTGAGTGAGATATAGAATTAAATCTTATTGAGTCTATTTTCATATGAAAGAAACATGGAAAGCAAAGGAATTCTGTATTCTGAGATATTTAGATTTTGGTAAGACTGGTTCAGAGTGATTTCGAGATCCCCTGTTCTGACTTGGAAAAATCATCAAAAATTGTATAAAAATAATTTGGGAACATAATTTATATGGTTAGATTCCTTAATGAGTCTAGTTTTAGAATAAATAAACTATAACATCATATGAATTCTATATAAAAATATAATTAATTTTTAGTGAAGAAGGGTCGGAACTGCCAGACAGCAGAACAGGGGTGAATTTAAAGAATAAACTGTACTAATTGGCTAAATCAAAAATTCTGAAAATTTTATGGGAAGAAGATATGCGAGTCTAGTTTCAGTAAAAATTAACGGTTCTTCATTTGGAGTTCTGTAGCTCTGGAAATAAATAATTTAGTGACTATAACTCAAATGGACAGTTTTGAATATACTTATGAGTAATTAATGAAATTATTGATAATGTTACTTATAGCATGTTATATACATTAAGGATGTGGAATGGAGAGGAGGAGGAGGAAAATATATATGAGTATTTAGCTAGCATGTTCTAGGCTCAGGGACTAAATTGAATAAAAGTAAAACTTTATGGGCAATTTTGTAAAAATGTCAAAATGACCAAATTGCATGAAATGGATTATTTTATTATTTAAATTATAAAATTGAATGAAATTATTAATTTAGATCAAGATAGGGTGAAAATATGTTTTAGGGATTAAATTGAAAAGTGTTGAAATTATGGAAAATTCTGATATTTCATAGAATTCATGGGCTGTTGTCGATATATATGAGAATAATTAGGCTTGGAACAAGGATTAAATTACAAGAATTTTATTTTTCTGAATCTAAGGATGAAATCATCATTAATTAAAAGTTTAGGGGCAAAATGGTAATTTTGCCTAGAGCATTAATTGAATGTATCAGAATATGAAATGAATGAAAATGATGATCAAATTTATCCGGATAACTCAAATACGAGATTTGAATATGGAAAAGAGAAGACATCGAATTAGTGAAACTATAAACATGAGCAAGCAACGAAGTAAGTTTATGTAACTTGAATTATATTCTTAAATGCTTGAAATTTACGTTATTGATGTGAATATAATTTGAATGTTCATTGTATGAAAATTGATGAAACATTGATATATTTGACAAAAAGGGGAAGAAATCCCGGTTGAATGAAAGGAAAATTCGATGGATCGCTGAAAAGGAATTGACGGTAAAAAGGATCTAGCCCGGACGGGTGATCCTATCCCGATATAGCCCTCCCGAAGAATATGTGTGAAAAGGATCTAGCCCGGACGGGTGATCCTGATATAGCCCTCCCGAAGAATATGTGGAAAATGGATTTAGCCCGGACGGGTAATCCGAATTGGGGTCTGAATTTAGCCTGGACTGGTAATTCAGATCCAAGCTCATTAGAGTAATTGTCGTTGCAGGGGATTTAGCCTGGACTGGTAATCCCGACAATACTCTATGAGTTTATATTACAGGGGATTTAGCCTGGACTGGTAATCCCGCTGTAAGGATGAGGTTCGCGGGAGTGTGCTCTCTTACAGGGGATTTAGCCTGGACTGGTAATCCCGCTGTAAGGATGAGGTTCGCGGGAGTGTGCTCTCTGAAATGGAAATGTGCGCACATGAACATGAATTGACGGACCTGGATTTGTACACTATAAGTGTACTACTAGAAAATCCATCGAAATTCTGAGAAATTCAACGGGATAAATATAGAAAATGACAAGTACTTGAAATCATGAAATTAAACTTGAAAGACATAGAAATGATAATTATTTGATACATTGAAATATGGCATGGAAAATACATGTATGTGAAATTTGCCTGATAATTATGCATATTCAAGATTATGAACTGCTACTGGAATAAATATACACTAAACTCATGAAAATGATGGTACTTGAAATATTGTCATAATAAATTGAACAATTTATATTTATGAAGAAACAATAAGAGAATGATATGTATCATGACATGTAAATATAATACTATCTTTGATACGTTGATACAGGAAAATTATGTGTATTAGGACAAGTAATAAATTGAAGCGAGACATGTCGAGAAAATAAGTTTGTTAATATTAAAGTACGTTAACCAATGTAGGAAAGTTTTAGGATTTTGCGAAAAATTCCCTATGATCCCGATTTAATTTCGGTTGGCTCCTAATGTATGTTTTGGGCTTCGAGGGCCCAATAGAGGGACGTTATGATTATTTTCAGAATATGAACAATAAATGACTCAGAATTATTCGAAAATGTTCAGTAAACTCTGGTAATACCTCCTACTCTATTCCGACAATAGATACGGGTAGGGGGTGTTACAATCCATCCCTACTCTATCCCATCCTGACTTTAACTTCTTCTTTTTGCTAGTTATTTTTAGAATTTTCAAAGGTTTGAAATCCACACCTTAAAAAAAATCAAAGCTAATCGATTTGAAATTCATCAGACTATTCGAGATTTGCCATCCCTAATTAAAATTTCCATCCACAAGATTTAAACTCATAAACTTATTTAAATAACATCAAACTTTTTATTATTCAATCCAACAAGCATCGATAAACCTTAAATTTAGAGGCGGATGGTAATGAGAAAATTCTTTTTAGACCCTTACAGTTAGACCATCCAAAAATTTGAATTTCATATTAAGCCTTCTAAAATTTTCAAGATTTTTAATCAAGTCCCTCCAAAAATTTTGTCAATTCTCATTAAGTTTTTAGAATTTTTGAAAGTTTTATTAGACCTACCCAATTTTTTAACATTCTCATTAAATCCTCCAAAATTTATGAGAAATTTAATTAAACCCCTCAAATCTCTAAACATATTTGTTAGGCCCAAAAATACCAAGAGGTGGGTGAAGTGGTATTTTAAAATTCTTTGCAAACTTTTCTAAATGATAAGGAAAGAGAAGAAAAGCTTAGACGATTCGATCTATAGCTGTTCGGCCCCAATTGCTTACCTCCACTACCTTGGTATACCTCAATAAAAAATTTCCCAATTCACTATACTTAAATTGTTACCTTTCAAGGAAAATGTATAACATTTACAATCTATGTCTTTTTCACAAGGCTTAGATAGAACTTTTTCCCCCTAGTTTCTATGGCTAAACTAGAACATTTCTTAATTTTAATGGCTCAACTAAAACCCTCCCAATTTACAATTGGTAATTCGAAAGAGAATAAACAAAGAGACCTCTATAATGTATGTATTTATTTACAAAATTAAGCTCTCAAAAAAATAAAATGAGAGTGATAAAAGATCTAACAATAAGCTCCCAAAGAATATTTATAAGAGAAATGAAAGAATAAATATTTGAATACTTTTCTCTTGATCTCGACGCTTGGATATTTCTCTCTTAAGTTTTGAAGTGTATTTATACCAGGAAATCTAGCAGTTGAAAACATTAATTTCGAATTTAAAATTTGTCCCTACACGTCATGTCTCAAGACCTAACAAGATGTCTCGAGACAAGACTAAAAAATAGTCATCATATAGCTATGAGTAGGCCATGTTTCAAGACATGAATAATATGTTTCAAAATAATTTGCCAATTATCTCTAAGCATACTGCACAATATTTCGATATAAATATCTACTAAAACAAAATTTTATTTTAAAACTTTCATATCTCGAGACATATAATTATATAGTTCGAGGCTTGCACATCAAAATCCATCAAAATCCGTTAAAAACGTTTTAAACATCCTGGAATACTTTGTAACTAACCAATCAAAACATCAACTTTCATAATTCGCACTTTCCTCTCTTTCCAAGTTATTTCACCTAAACAGTAAAAACAAAAGCAAAACCGTGTTTCCTACACGAGAAACTAAGCCAAAAATGGGGTTAAATCGTTGTCAAATTGAAAACAAACATGGAGAAAAAAGAAAGCTTGGTGACACTTTTTTCTATGCTCATTGTTCTTTATTTTTTAGCCTTAGGTTCAAGATTTACATCACTCAAAGACCCAACTTTTGAAGTGGGGACGGCCTCCATTATGGGAATTGGGAAGTGAAATAAAAGAGGCTGCTACAGCCAAGATTGTGGGTCTTTGTCACACCATAAAAACATCACCAAGTCTAAAGCAAAACGAAAGCAAAGAGAAGTTGCATTTGGCACCAACTTCGAGATAGAAATAAGGTAAATTGCATTTAAAGAGTTACCTTTTAATTATTCTAACTTAAAAATGTTATCTGAGTAAGCTGTTCAAAAAAATTTTAAGTGACTTAACTATTCACAAATTTTTATTTATTTTTTTAAATTTAGTTAGCAAGCTCTAAACGATAATTTAACGATTTATATGATAGGTTAGACCTATTGACAAGTAAAGCATATCTTAGATCTAAGTCGATTTGACAGTCGGTGTTAGAGATAAGAGAAGAAAGTGTTTAAATTTTGATTCACAAATTCATAATGTTCAAAATTATTTCATAAAAAAATTAAAATTTAGAAGAAAAATGGAATGAGAACTTTTGATTGATATAGGCAGTGTGAATAGAAAATGTTATATGATAATGATTCTAACAATTCAATGTGTCATGTGTAATTTACCAAAAAATTCTTACTAAAATGTACGAATAGAAAATATTATATTGCAACATTCTAACAACCCAGTGTATCGTAATTTATCAAAATGTAAATTTATAAATAATTTAATAACTTCGAATGTAATTTACCCAAAAAAAGATGCCAAGCCAAAAGCAAAACGAAAGCAAAGGGAAGTAGTCGGGAAGCTGCATTTGGCACCAAGTACGAGATAGAAAATATAGGCTTTGGATTTTAGGTAAATATACTTTTTAGTATTTGAATTTGATTTTAATTTCAAATTAGTACTTATGTTTTTTCTTTTTTTTCATATTGGCACTTGAATTTAACTTCCATTACACATTTTAGTCAGTTTTTATAATTCTATTAAAATGAAATGAGGTAGATCGAACAAGTTATTACACATGGCAAGTACATTAGATGATGACGTGCTACGTGTATCATGTGTTTAAACTTCATCCATCCATGTCATTTAATTTTAACATATTTATAAAAATGGACCAAAATGTGTGATGAAAACAAAATAAATTTGGGTACCATTGTTACATGTGGTAGGACGTGGTATGTGTGTCATGTGTCTAAACATCTTTGGTCCATATTATCTGATTCTAAAGGAGTTACAAAAATGGACCAAAATACGTAATGAAAGTCAAATTCAGGTATAATTAGAATTAATAAAGAAATATTAGTACGAATTTGAACACTAAAATTAAAAAGTATCAAAAAGTATAATTTACCCTTTTTTGCAAACACTAAAAAAAAAAAAAAATAGTAGCTGGTCAATGAGGTAAAGTAGGCAGGTAGCTGGGAACTTGGGTTTTCTATTTATTTTATTTTTGTTGTGTGTGTATGTGTTGGTATTGGTGTCTTCACAATTTCACATGGTTTGCACCAAAGGATACAGAAGAGCCTTGCAGGCAGGCAGGTAATGAATGTGGTGATTCTAATAGGTATAGGGCTCATGGGTCTCCCACGGTTGGTGGGCAGCACATGGGACTCAATTGGAGTTATTAATTCTACTCCAAATTCGAAAATTCTATTCAATTAATTTCAAATGTTATTAAAACATATGAATAATTCAGTTCTTGATTGAATTTGAAATTACTTGAATGATCTAAACTTATAATAATAGACTCGAAAAACTCGAGTCTCAAGCTGAATTGACTAAAGCCTAAAAACACTTAAATTTAAAATGATTTGAACTTGGAGCAGCTTGAATCGAAGATAACCCGAATTAGAAAATGGTACAAATAAGTAATCCCAAAATTATTTAAACCAAAGCAACCATAACACAAAATGATCCACATCTATAATGACTCGATCAAAAAAACACTAGCTTCAAACCAAAATAACCAAATCCTAAAACGACGTAAACA
Source organism: Gossypium australe (assembly GCA_005393395.2). Classification (NCBI taxonomy): domain Eukaryota; kingdom Viridiplantae; phylum Streptophyta; class Magnoliopsida; order Malvales; family Malvaceae; genus Gossypium; species Gossypium australe. Next base: position 65,423 of record CM016624.1, on the reverse strand, counting down.
TAAAACCATCGAATCCTAAAATCTAAAATGATCCATACCCAACCCTATATAACCCCATTCAAAATAGCCCAAAATTTCAAAAACCAAATTAACTCAATCCAAGTTATTCAACTCAAAACTAATCAAATCTATTGAATTCATAGTTATGGGCCATCCTCCTCCCCACTCCATATGCCCCATTGGTGTCTCACCTCACCACAAGTTTCCTAACAACTTCCTTCTTGAATCCAAATGGAAACATTGCTTTCAAAATAAAGATTATCATTTCTGGCTTATTGAGTCTTAGCTTAATTGATATAGGCACTCTTATCAATGAAGAAAACGTGAGTTCGAGTATACTGAAGCGCATTATCCTTCTATTTATACGTTCAAATATAATTAGAACTTATAATGAAATTATTAAAAATAATTTATCATTTCTCACTCTTTTATTTTATAAGGATGTATGTAAATATAACAGTATGTATTTTACCAAAAAAAAAAAAAACAACAACAACAATGCCTTGGCAACTGTGTTTTCCATTGCTTGTGGACTTTTCTGCATGGGTGAGTGACATCGGACAAAAAAATTTCCGTGATTTGGGATCCATTGTTGAATTAGAAAAATGGTGTGTCTAAATCTTTTGGTCAAATTTTGTTATAGTCCCTATACTATGAGTAATTTGTAGATTTACTTATTGTACTCTAATTTCATTGCTTTTAATCATTATACTCTTTGGATTTTAAAATTTTAGTCCCACTAAACATTAATTGTTAAATTTATTTTCAGCACACATATTATTACATGTTTAATAATATGTTAACTTGTTATTTTTCACATAATTAACTTGTTATTTTTTACATAATACTCGCAAAAAAAAAACTTAAGTCATTTTTGTTAATTGATTTAACGGCTATAACTAATATTTCAAATTTTAAAAAAAAGTATAGGGATCCGAAAATGATCAAATGGGAGAACATGTAATAAAATTACAACTAACGCATATTATAAGACTAATGGAAAATTTTGATTTAGTAGATTTAACTGTTATCTTGTGGTCAGGATTAAATTTTCAAATTTCATTTTCAAATTTCAAAAAGTACAATCACTAAAATTAATTAAATTAGAATATAGGCCTATAGGGACTAAATCTATAATTTACATATAATATGAGGACTAATAATAAATTTTGGCCAAAATCATTTTCATGGATTAGTATGAGGTGTTGAAACTGTTGATCCATGTGGAGTACCAGAGACACTGACAAATCATGTTACGGAGTAAGAGTTGTGGATTTTGGAACAATATATTATTAATTGATTTTTCCTTGTACAAATATTTCTTTCGAGACAATTTGTCTTGTACGTCAAAGCTATCTTCGAATAGCTCACTAGCATACCATTGGGAAAATATATTAATTAAGTTGATATTGATATTATTAAAAATTAAAAAACGAGACATAAAAGGAAATTTATTTTAAGGGGTTAAAATTAAATTATAAGTATTTAAGAATATTGAAAATGATCGACTCTTTTAAGAGAATTCTTCGAATTGTTGTTCGTCGAGCAATGAATTGAGCCCAAATGATACCATAGTTGCATGGTAAGGGCTGCATAAGCCTCAAGTTGGTGGCTCATATCATCTTGTGCTCAAGTAACACAGTTATTATTCTTCACCTACTAAAATGCTTTTTCCATGAATCGTACATGGCTCTTCATAAAGGGTGGGAGAAAACCTCCCGACATGAAGACAATACCTTTAATTATTGGGGTCTTGCCAGTTGTCTGATAGATAACACTTCGAAAACTTCTCTCGAATAAATTAACCCCTTCAACAAAGAGAGTTAAAGTATAATTTGATATTTGTATATTCATATTATTTTAAAATTTTTAAAGGGATTAAACTAAAAATTTATCATATTGGTTGGGTTAAAGCACAGATTTACCATTACATTAACTTACAATTTAGAATTTTCATAGACAAATGGTTCTTTCTTAGGCAACTTACTATAGTAGTCATCCAATTATTAGTATTTTCTTTTGTCACTCAACTATAAAAAGCTGCAAAATGATCACTATCAACTATTAAATTTTATCATTTTTGGCCGCTAGCTAACTAATTGTGCCAGCTTTTAAAATTGACAAAATTATAGGATTAGTACTCACGTGCTCACGGAGGGAACATACTCACACCACACATGTACACATTACATTCAAAAAGAGCTACTCAACTAAAAACCTACCATTGCTCTCTCGAAGATTTAAATTCGGCTGAATTCTAAGGATAAACAACCATTAGCCGAAGAGATTTGATTCGATAATTAAATTAATTGTAAAAAAAACTTAAAATTTAGAATGGTTATTTAATTGACCATTTCTGAGAGTTGTATTAATTCACACAATTAAATATATTAATTATTAATCCACTTTGAATTTTTCTTTTCAATTTTGAGATTAAAATAAAAAACAAACAAACAAATGCCTGTGAAATCTCTGACCCGATAGTTTAGTCACATATCTGCATGTGTACGTAGTTGCTTAATTATATGATTAGTTTTAAGGCATAAAATAGGCTTGTTTTTTTAGTTAAATATATATAGGGGTGATATAATGTTTAGTACCCTAAATTTTACAATTAGGTCCATTTGGTACTAGTACTTTGGTTCACTTTAGGGTTAAAATATGCCATAAGTCTCTATACTCTTTACAAATTTAAACTTTAGTCCCTAAACTTTAAGTCTAGGAACTTAGTCCTACTTTTTTTTTATTTCAAATTTTAGGTCAAAATTGTTAACAATGTTAATTTTTTTTATTAAATTTGTTGGTGTTTCATTTTGAAATTTTAAAAAAAAAACCTCACTTGGTAGCAATTTAACTAAAAAAATGATGTCGCAATAAACATGAATTTAACAAACAGTTAAACTTGAATTTCAGAATCTGAAAGTAGATAAACTGAATTCCTAAAAATAAAAATGCAAGGGCTTATGACATGTTTTAACCCCACTTTAGCATCTAAACTTGGCAACTAGGAGTCTTACATCATCAAATTTTTACATTTACCAAATTTAGGAATCAAAATAGACCAAGATGCAAAGTTCGAATACCAAAGTGAAACAAAAAAGTGTAATTACCAAAATGAACCTAATAGACAAATTCAAGGACTAAAACTTATATTAACCCTATATATATAATATTTCTACATAAATTCACAACTATGAGCTCACCTTTTTCTTTTCCTTATAAATACACACCACCACCCTTCATTTCCTTTTTGTTTTCCCTATGTCTTTAGTTTCTTTGATCCAAAGGAAGAAAACCCATTTGAATCTAGATTAAAAAGCAAAGAAATTTGAGTGAAAAAAAAAAGGGTTTTGATTTAGTTTTTCATTTTGGTCCTTTTGAGGGATTGTTTTTGGTTTTGATTGTTTGAAAGTTCAAAAAATGGCCATACAAGCTCAGTTATATTCAGATAACATTGGTTTCCCATTATGCAGTTCCTACGATCATAATGGTGGCAATGGTAATGATGGTTTCAATTCATTTCATTTTGGTCCTCAATGGAAACCACAGCTACAAATTCAAGAACAGCTTCAAAATCATGAGATTGATGAGTTCATCAAATCACAGGTATTTTGATTTATATTTTTCAAAAATCATTTCTTTTAATAAATTTTGATGATTGGGTTTTGATTTAATTTTCCAATTTTGTTTTAGGATGAGAGATTGAGACTCTTATTACAAGAACAAAGAAACCAACAAGTTTCAGCCATGGTGAAAAAGCTTGAATCCAAGGCATCCTTTTTAGAAGAAGAGATCACAAAGGCCAAAAACAGAACAATGGAGCTTCAAATTTTAACGAATAAGCTAGAAATGGAGAACCAAACATGGCAAAGAGTGGCACAAGAGAATGAAGCCATGGTTGTCTCTTTGAACAACATGCTCCAACAATTACAACAGCAATTAGACAATGGTGTCGATGATGCAGGGTCTTGTTGTGAAGAAAGAGAGGAAAACAGAGGATTTGGTGTCGTTGAAAGGACAATGATGGTGTGTAAATGTTGTGATTCTCGAAATTCCTGCGTTTTGTTCCTTCCTTGTAGACATCTTTGTACATGTAAGGATTGTGCAGCTTTTCTTGATTGTTGTCCTGTTTGTAGAACAGTAAAGAAAGCTAGTATTGAAGCTTTGGTTTCTTAGATGCTTGAGCAGAAATTTTTCTAGGAAAATTGAAAAGGACAAAAAAAATGATAATATAAGACATAAGGTAACCCATGTTGATGCTAGGCATTAGAATTTTTATTTTATTTTTTTGAATTTTAGTTTTTTAGATTGAATTTTGTATTTAAGTGGGGGAAAAAAATTAACTGAACATAAATTTCACAAGAAAATTAATTTTATTATTAGGGTTAATTTAAAATTTTGTATTTAAATTTAATTTTAATGTTCAATTTAGTACTTAAATTATTTTTTGTCCTAATTTGATACTTGATTTTGACTTCAGTACTCAAATTGGTAGGTTTTTTTTTTTTTTCAATATGATATTTGAGTTTTCTTCTCAATTAAGAGTACTTGTGTTTTTTTAATCTCGATTAAATACCCATGTTTTTTTATTAGAGCACACTTGTTAAATATTTTGGGTCATATGATACCATTTGGTCTGGATACTGAATTGAACATTAAAGCTAAACTTAAGTACCAAATTGAACATTGAAGACAAATTTAAATATCGAGTAGTATATTAATCATATTGGTTATTTGCATAAAAAATTCAAGTTATGGTCCAAATTAAAACTTGGTTTTTAAATTTCAAAATGTTTTAATTGAGTCCTCAAAAAAATAAGTAAAGTAATTGTAATGTCAGCTTGAATATGATGTGAAATATATTAAAAATACTAGGATCAAGTTATAAACATGTGCGATGTGTGTGCTTATTGCGTTTGCAGATTGAATATACTATGTTGAAAAAAAATTACTCTCTAAACTAACGATTAGGCTAACAAGATTGAATCGATACAATAGTGATACTTTGAGGATTTGATTAGAATGTTTATAGTTTGGAGATCATTTTAAAATTCAAGCTATAGTTTAGGGACGTCATGAAGAATATTTAAGCAAAAAATATTCTCCTATAGATCAATGGAGACTATATCCAAAAAACGTAGCCCCGGCCGAGCGAGGCGATAGCGCGAGTGCCGGCAACACCATCGTTAGTGTGTCCGGCTGCAATTTAGAGTGCCGAGTTTTCGAGTGTTGCACTAATGCTAACGTGACCGTTCACTATAGCCAATAGCCCCAGGAACAAGCAATGGTAAGTGTACCACCCTACCCTTGTTGCTCGAGTCCGGATAACTTTGATGCGAAGTTAATTGAAGATTACCAGACCGGCATCATAGGCTGCAACAACGGCACTTGCTGTTTGAGTATGGCCGATTGATGGCGAAGCCGAAGTAGCAAAGTGGTCAGGCCCTGAAAGGGTGTGTAACCAAAAGGGAAAGAAAGCGGTCCCGTGCAGTACTTGGTTCAAGGCCTTGCAGGCTTGGACGTTTGTTTGGGTTCAATTGAGCTAACAACCAAAACACAATAGTTAATACTTTGGGGCTCAAAGTTAGTAACATTCAGGTCAACTGAGATATTCTCTATGTCCGTTTTATAGTTCGTGAAGTTTAATTTTTTCTCTTTCGAGATTTGGGACTGCCTCACTCAACTATATCATCTTCAAAGGTTGAACTTAAATTTTCTCACTAATATAACGTGCTTTATCACAGTACCTAATACTCGATGGTGTGAGCCAAATTATTTTAACATCTTATTGGAGTTGCTTTGGTTGGATGCCGGGCCAACGCTTGATGGGTTGAGTCCTACCAAGAGATGATTAGCTCGCATGGTCTGCTGTACTACAACCTTTTGATGCCAAGCTAACCCTTTTCCACCACACCTCCTTTTTCTTTATTTATAAAAGGATAAAACAACATTCATTCCCTGAATTAATAACTTTTTCATTTTAGTCCCTAAATTTGAATTTCATTACTATATAATGACGTAATATTCTAAGATTATAATACATCATCACTTGAAAATTTTAAAAACACAAACAATTATTAAAAAAATAATATTTTTAGATTTTCTTAGAATGTCATGTCATCACATTTTAACGAAATATAAGTTCAAAAACTAACCTAAAAAAACTTCTAAGTTTGGGGATTAATCTAAAAAAATCAGACTAAATTGAAAAAAAATACTAAATTGAGGGACTAAATTTTGCTTTATCCTTTCATGAAAAAAAGCCATAGCTTTTTCACCTTAGCTCTCCAACAACTCAAACTTTTTCTTTTTAAAAGGGTAAACTATACCTAAAGTCGCTAAACTATTAGTAAGTTTATGTTTTGGTCACTCAACTTCAAAAAGTTACAAAATGGTCACTGAATCATTCAAAAAAATTTCTTTTAAGTCACTAGGCTCTTAAAATCATTACGGTATGGCCTTCTCTGTTTGCATTGCCTAAACCAATCGAAATCTCTCTTTTCCTTTATCTTCTATAGTTCAATTTTTGTTTATGAAACAAGTTTGAACGTCACGAATCTACGAACCAAAATTCAAATAAATTTCTTCTCTGATCTTCAACACTAACTGTCAGACCGACTTGGATCTAAAATATGTTCTTCTACTATTCGATGGGTACTAATCTACTATATAGATCATCGAATCATCGCTTGGAGCTCACTTATCGTACTTTCTTTTCTTTAAAAAAGTTAACATTCCAATCACTTAAATGAAAACTTTCAAATAATTTAAGAACTATTTTTATAAATTTTTAAATTTAAGCGACTAAAATATAAATTTACAAATAATTTATTTACTTGGTTTAGCTTTTTAAAAAACATCCATTATCCTGAACCCAATGTTCAGCCCAAAACTACCCTTCGCTTACTAATTTAAATCCACCGTTTTCTCCTACCCTTTCAGAAGACCATTTTTATAAAGGACTGAGCTTTTAAACCCTGCATTTAGCTACACATACGTGCCAAAAAAAAAAAATGTCCAAGGAAGTGACTGAAGAAGGGCAGAGCCGAAAGGACTATGAAGACCCACCACCAGCACCGCTGGTGGACATTAACGAGCTCCAGCTCTGGTCATTTTACAGAGCTCTCATCGCCGAGTTCATAGCCACACTCCTTTTTCTCTACGTCACAATAGCCACCGTAATCGGCCACAAGAAACAACACGATGCGTGCAATGGAGTTGGTCTTTTAGGCATAGCATGGTCTTTCGGGGGGATGATCTTTATCCTCGTTTATTGCACCGCCGGTATCTCAGGTGGTCACATTAACCCCGCCGTGACTTTCGGGTTGTTTTTAGCCCGTAAAGTGTCGCTAATAAGAGCTGTTACTTACATGGTAGCTCAATGCTTGGGTGCTATATGTGGTGTTGGGCTAGTCAAAGCTTTTATGAACCATGAATACACCACCCTCGCCGGTGGTGCTAACACCGTGGCTACAGGCTATAACAAGGGAACCGCTTTGGGAGCTGAGATTATTGGTACTTTCGTGCTTGTTTACACTGTGTTTTCAGCTACTGATCCTAAGAGAAATGCCCGTGATTCCCATGTCCCTGTGAGTAATTTTATGGTTCTTTTATTTATCCGTTTTATAGTTCATGTAGGCTAATGCATTTTACATTGTTGTTCTGTTTGAGAGTTTTAGGTGTTGGCTCCACTTCCTATAGGGTTTGCAGTGTTCATGGTTCATTTGGCTACTATCCCCATTACTGGTACTGGTATTAACCCTGCTAGGAGCTTTGGTGCTGCTGTTATTTACAACAATGGCAAAGCCTGGGATGACCATGTAAGTTCATATACATATATATATATATATATATATATATACACACACATATATACATACACAGAGAGAGACACATTTTTACTTGGTTTGTGAATTGACCTATTGGTGAAATTGTGATGGACAGTGGATTTTCTGGGTTGGTCCATTTGTTGGAGCTGTTGCAGCAGCTGCATATTATCAGTATATCCTTAGAGCTGCTGCTATCAAGGCTTTGGGGTCCTTCCGCAGTAACCCCACCAACTAAAGAAGAGAATATATATATATACATATACATAGCTTTGTCTCCATTTGTTCCTTGGGATCATTTTGCTAAATTTGTAATTTGAAACTGTTGTTTTTAGGTTGTCTTGTGTGTGTGTCATTGTTCGTGAGTGATCGTGGTTTTTGTGTGTGTTTTCACTTTTGGCCCTTTTTTTGCTGTTGTGTTGTGTAGTTGAAATTTTTATGATCTTTGGGAATAGATTTCCTTATCAGTTTGTACTAAGGCAAAATTGGCTTCCTAAATTATTAATTACTACATGACAAATGGGCACACAATTAACACAAAGCTTTAATAGAAACTAAATTTTAAGGGGAAAAGATTTCAAGAAATTTTTTATCCCGGATAATAATGGATGTGTTGATGGGTCTGTCGACAGATCACATTTTAAAGTCTAATTCAAACTTGAAATGATAAAAACCCTAAATAACTCAAATTTAAAATGATTTGAACTTGAAATAACATGTGTATCAATTAACTAAAACTTGAAATGATATGAATCCAAATAATTGACTCGAAATGACCTTTATCTCAACTTACTAGAGCTCAAAAAGATATGAACCTGTAATAATCCAATTTAAAAATCTCGAGCCTTAAACTTTGATAATTTGAATCCATAATAATTTGAATCTAAAATGATTTAAATTTGTGATCAAAATTCAAAATTAACCTCAATCTAAATTAATTTTAATCTAAATAAATCAAAATATTTAAAAATAAAATTAATATAATAAAAAATCAAGTGGATATATCTATAGATCTTCACGAGAAAGAATTGTATGAAACTGTATTCCACGTCATCCTTATCCCTTTCCAATAGAAGAATGACAAATCGAATTTTTTCTCTTAATTTTTAGCATTTTTAGTTGAATTTGAATTTTTTTTAGGAGGAAAAAGCTGAAAGGGATAAGGGATAAGGATGACATGGTTCATGCAATTCCTTTTCAGATCCTCATAGCTTAGATTGCAATTTAATCTTCTTTATCTCCTCTTGAGATATTAAATATCAGTACATTTCCCTACAATCTGTCGTATTAAACTAGATTCAGTTGTTAATTACCTTCTAATTTATAAGAGTTTCTGTATGTATCATAACGTCACCTTATCTAAATCAATTGTAACGAGTCACTTGTCTACCAATATTTCAATCACAACACGAATCACTAGTATCCCCAAAGACAAGTAACCTAGAAATATGTTACCTTCCCACCTAACTAATCCCTCACCATTACTCCTCCACTCTCCTTCCACTTATTTTTGACAACCATACGACTTTTCGTCCAATCAGGTGAACCATCTTAGTACACCACTTCTTTGTGTATCAACAAACACATGGCTATAACTTATTGGCTCCTTTTTATGGTAAAAAAAGAACATCATAGATGCCCCCACTTCCCACAAAGTAGAGAGGTGTGTTTCAAAGGTGCAACCGAGCCTGCCGTTTCCAAGAACCCCCATTTTTACCCTAAACCTGTATAGAAGAAAGCTCCACCAAGGAACCAACATCAATGGTTTCCTTTTTACTTTTAGACCATATGGGTGGGTCCATCCAATGTGACTAACCAAAACCAAAAGCAGTAATTAAAAAAAGACCCAAAAAAACAGGGTCATGAGAGCATTAATGGAGGGGGTCAGATATCATGGTTTTCACATGGTGTGGGGTAAAAAAGAAAAAAAATAACAGAGTACTTTTACTATAAAAAAGGGTTAAATCACATTCTTGAGGCTTGAACTTGGACAATTTTTTCTTATATTAGGGTTTGAATTTTTTTTATTTAAATTAGACCTTAAACTTGATAGTTATTCTTATATTGAGACCTAAACTTTTTTCTGTTCAAATTAAGCCCTAAACTTGGCAAATGTTCCCACATTAGAACTTGAATTTTTTTTTGTCTAAGTTAGCACTTAAAAACCCTAAAGTTCAGGTCTCAATACAAGAATATTTGTCAAGTTCAGGGTATAACTTAGATAAAAAAAGTTCAGACCCCAATATAGAAAAATTTGTCAAGTTTAACTTCTAATGTAAGAATAATTATCAAGTTTAAGACTTAATTTAGATAAAAAATTCAAACCTCAATGTGAAAAAAATTATTAGTTTAGATCCCAAATAATAATTTAACCCATTAAAAAAAAGTAAACAATTGTGTATTCCCAAAAACCAGTAGTGGCAGGTGGTGGTGGTATAATGTAAAAAGAGAGGTTCATGGACTCTGTTTATACGAAAGGTAAGTGACCATTTTGTGCTGAAATGGAATATTGGGAAAATTTTCAGGCTGATTGCCACTGATGACTGCACCTGTGAACTCAGAGCATTCCACCATTGTGGTATGGTCCACGGTCACAATGGTTGGGTCACGAGAGGTGAGAGGTCTTTGTGGTTTAAAATGAATCATGTGACTAATTTTTTATTCAAATTCAATTATGAAAAATTACAAAATAATCATCCAACTATTAGTAAATTTTTTTATGTCACCAAACTATAAAAAATTACAAACTGGTCACCTAATATTCAATTCTATCTTTTTTTTATCAACAACTTGCTAACGTGCTTTTAAAACTGACATTATAGCAATTTTAACTCTCAATATTTATAAATTATGTCAATTTAATTTTTGATTCTAAACAAAATTTAACTCTCAACATTTATAAATTATCCCATTAATTTTTATTTTTTTAAAATTATAAATTTTAAGGAGTGAAATTATAATTTCACCTTTGTATTAAATTGTAACTTTACAATTTGGTTCATGGCTACCCTTCACTTTCAATATTTAAATTTGAGTTCTCTATAAATAAGAACACGTCATCTAAATAAATGTGAATGTATAAAATTATCAACTATTATTACGTCAAATATAAATTTTGTAAATATATTTTATATTTTAATTATTAATTTACATTTTACTTTTTGGAATTTATTTATTTAATTTGATTTCAAGCAAGCGGATGAAATTAAAATGTTAAAATAAGTTGTTAGCCCCTATATTTTCACAAAAAATTAGATTTAGGCCTTTCACTAAAAAAGTTAAAAAATTATTTTTTTAAATTTTTTAAAAAAATTGTTTCTAATTATTAACATTGTTAGTATTTTGCATTAAAATTTTTCAATTTGGCACGTTGGTTAAGCTCTCTTCATGTGTTGTGATTAGAGGAGTTTATAAGTCGGGTTTAGGTATGATATAAACACACTTTACGCTTGTCTAAAGCCCAACCCGACTTAGAACATAAGTTTAAAATTTTATTCAAACCAGCTCATATTTGTAAATAACTAACACAAACTCATTTTAGACTCACCCATATTATTTTTGTAAAAAAAATAAAAAGTTAATTTATATTATTTCAATATAATGTTTATTAATTTTATATCTTTTTTATTTGTTAAAATTTTACATATAGTTATCTTAACATTTTTTAATATTTACATTATTTATATACATTTAATTTTTTTATGTTATAAATTACATAATATATAAAAATAAATATAATATAAAATATTACAAAATTTAAAAAATAACGTGCAATGCCAGATTCAAGCCTTGGTTCAAGTCTGAACTTAACTTATATTTTTAATAAACTTCAAGCTTAAAATATTTCTCAAATAGATCGACTAATAAACAGATCTAGTTGAGACGTTGAGACTTGTGATGATGAAAAATAATCATATTAAGTTAATAAATTTTGACGAAAACTTGATAATTAGATTAAAATTTTTAAATTGAAAAAGTAAAAAAAATTGATCCGAAAGATTAAATCTCAAATTCTATAAAAAAATACACGAACTAATAGCATAATTTAACCAAATTAAATAATAGAGTAGAAAAATACATTTAAATAATAATAGGATAAGATGCAAAATAAACAGGTCCTCACAATATTTAAGCCTATTATCAAATTAGCTCTACAATATAAACCTAATTTTCATGACACTATTTTTCAAGTATCAAAGGTAAGGTAAAATAAATAAAACATCAACATAAGTAATGTCTTGCTTTGCAAACACCATTACAAGATCTCATCAGCCAAAGATTTGCCCTGAAATTTATCCGTAATCGACGCTATGGTCGAAATTGTTTTGTCCAATTCCGAACATTGGTGCTCGATTTCGTCTAAACGAGCCTCGGTTTCCGCCACTTGTTCTCGAGCATCCGCAGCTTCTTTTTCTTTTCGAGCTAGTTCGTCCATTTTCGACTCTAGCTCTTTCCTTACCGACTCTAAAGACTGATTGTACTTGGTCTTTTTGGCTTCGAAAGTTTGACGTTGATTAACAAGCTCGAGAGCTTCTGAGATTTCATTGAGTAAAGCACGAAGCCAATCAACGTCGATGTGCGCGGATTCTACGTCTTTGAGAACGGCGAACATTTCCTTTATTTTTGCTTTAGTTAGTTGCTTGAATGGGATGGAATGTAGCTCTTGAATTACGGCACACAAGCATTCTAAGTAATAAGCACGCATTGAAGCCGATTCTAGTTGACAATTAGCTGCTATGTCTCCGTATTTTTCGAAAATCGATTGTAGGATCGTGGAGATGCTTGCTTTGACATGGTATTTTCCGACCGATACACATGAATCGGAGATAACGGATTCGACTTCTTCCGCCTCATCGTCGCTCTCTTCGTGATCTTGGCCGATTAAGAAACTAAAAGCCGAGCTAATGGCATTTACTTTCTCATCATTCATATTTGCATCGGAACTTATCTTCGGGGAATCTTTTACCTTCTCTGTTTGTGTAAATTTGGTCGGTGTATCGGCAGGAGGCTGTAAGAGAAGACGGCATATAAAACTGAGAATAATTAATGGTATCATGTGCAAGTGTGTCGAACGCTAGTTTTCCGGTAAGAAAGGGACATACCGTGATTTTCCCAGACATATGCAGTGGCTGAGAGTACTGAATTGGCGCCTTCTCGAATGATTGATCTTGGGAATATATCTCGCCAGAGTGTTGCTCGGAAGATGAATACGACTCACCGTTTTCTGCTTCCATTTTCTTTCTAGAAAAATGAGAACGAGGTGACCTAGGGCCACCAGGATAAACTGCACCTGTTGCAGGGGTAGTCTCGAGTGCTTTAGGGGATCTCAGCAGAGAGTCGGATCCCTTCTTTCTCCGGCCAAAGCTTCTGGAAGCATCAAGAAATTTTGAACCTACGATGACAAGAACTTTAGTAAGGAACATGATGCAACAATGTATGCACTCAAACCCGGAATTATCATTCCTTTCGTTATGCACAACTTTTCTAGGTTTCTAGTCTAGCTTTATGAACTTGTCGGTATCGGCCAACCTAAAGTGAAAATACAACCGAGGGGAAACCAAGTGCTAAGACAATAAGAAGAACATCAAGAGCTTCATACGGCGAGCTTAATAGTACAAATAGATAAAATTTCTAGCAAAAAAAGTTTACTCATTGATCTAACATAAAAGGATTAATCTATTTTTTTAGTAGAATAAACAAAATGTAATCTGATTCCTATGAGCCTCCATAGTAATTTGCCGACAATTCCGACTCATATACTTACGAAACAGCCCATGCCCCACAGTTTAAGAGCCCCTTTGGATTGATTAGTGTAAAAATAATACTAGCAGTAAAATTAGATACTGTAGGATCAAACAAATACAAAACTAAAAACATCCCTCTGTAAGTAAACGCCCGGGCCATAAGTCGGGTCATAACAACATTACACACCTAAAAAGGCTGATAGAATTGAACAACTTACAACAGCCATGACGCAGATTCAATAGGGAAAAAGCAAACATTTAACAAACTTCCATAAAAAGCTAAAAATAGAGCAAATAAAGAAGGATGAGATTGATTTACTTAATGACTTTTTAGTTTCTTTTGCCTTTGGTCCTTTGCCTTCAGCAATCTTCTCTAAGCAGAGTCCACCACATTCATGGAAGGGATTTGCAGCATTAGGACAATCTGGGTGAACTCTTCCATTCCCATCCATGGCCTTTTACCTTTGTATAAACACAAATAAATTAATTAAAAAAAAACCCAAATTCACTAAAAAAAATTCACATGCAATTGAAATAGTAAAAGCACAAAAGATACTTGCTATGGTATGATCTTTTTTCACTTGTTAATTACAGCTTTTAACATGCACACCAACTGTTTGATCCTTTATCCCAAGAAACCCAATTTTCTTTTTCCAAAATATATATTGATATCAATCAATTATGATAAAAAAAAAAATAGACCCAAAACTCCTTTTGTTTTTTCTTTTAATTTTCAAAACCAGATTTCAACTAAAAAAAGAACCCAGAAAGCTAAAGATTAGATAATGAATTTCTTTTTGTTTTCCCACACTTTCCCACCATCCAAACAGAGGATGAACGAACTAAAGAAACATAAACCAAGAACAAAAACAACCATGCAAAGAAAACCCAACACAGATGAGCCTATGCAGTGGTAAATAAACAAAAAAAATGGAAAAAGAAAATCAAAAGGGGAAGAATACCAGAAAAAAAGCTATGGGATGAAAAATATAGAAAGACACAGAAGGAGAATCCAAAGGAAAATGTTTATCACAAACTGGATTTTATTGTTGATTTTCTTTAAATTTTCTATTCTGAAAGTTTGACTAATGGCATATTTTCAGAAAACTGAATAAAAAATATATAAAAGGACAAAAAAGAAAAAAACTAAACTTTTTGTGTCTTCGGGGTTGTCTAAGTTTGACCGTCATTAACATCTGGAAATTTCGGGGTTTTGTGATTCACCATCTAACTCGAGAAAGGCAGATTCCTTTCACAACCATTATAATCGTAATTGTATTTGAATTAGATGGGTTAATTCAATAAACATCCTTAAACTATGATTTAACTTTTGAATTTATCCTTCAGCTTCGAAACGGTATAATTGAATGGGATAAAGTGAATTTAGTCCTTGAACTTGAAACATTTTTACATCTTGGTCTCTGAATTTCTTTTTGGTCTATTTATTTTTCTAATTTAGTTTTGACTCTACTAAGTTATGATGATGTGGTACTATGAAATAACATCACATCATCACTTGATTTTTTTTATATTTTCTTTTTGAATTTTTGAGTGATAACAATATATAATCTTAAAGTATTATAACACCTGGGGCGTAGCTAGCGGGTGGTAGGAGCTCGGCTCTCCTAAAATATAAAATTTTTTATTTCAACCTTTTAAAATTTTTAAAATTTTGAATTAATAAAAGTAAAATTACATTCTGACCCTCCTAAAAATGATAAAAATTTATAAAGATATAGACTATTAAAATGATAAAATTAACTATCGTAAAAATTACAATTTAATTTCACCCCTGCATGTCACCGTACCTTAATAGAACCCAAATTCAAATGTCAAACAAGAAAATTTTGTCAAGTTGCGAGATTAATGTGGACAAAGAAAAAGTTCAAGGACCAAGTTTAAACTAGGACTAATTGTTGCTTTCATCCCAAATTGAATCCTTCAAATATCAATGTTGCACTATTAAGCCCATTCATCAATCTCGTCATTAACTTTGATGTTAAATGCTAGCTCAAATATGAAATGAAGCATATTTAAAACACAAGACAACATGAGTCGAATTGCAAACACATACTTATAGTTTTACATGTTTTAAAAATACTCAACGTCATATCCAATTTGGTATTCTAACAACGGTTTGAAATTTAAGGATTGATTTAAAATCTTGACAATAATTCAGGGATGTTTAGTGGAGTTAACCCTAATTAAGTCTTACGCCATATACTTAAACACTTACTTATATACAATACACGTGTTCCATTATTTTATTTTTTTATTTTAAAACTATTTACTTTTTTTATTTATATGTGTAATATAGAGCTAAAGCAGTCAAATTTTGTCGTCCAACTATATAATATTATTTTTAAATAATGTTATTGTTTAAAATTATTTATTTATTTATATATTATGATAAAATAAAAATTATTTATTTAGTTTAAGATATTGTCAAAAATGGTGGCTTGTTTTTTTTTAAACAAAAGGTGGCTTTTTTGTTGCTTATTAAGTAAGACGTAACATGGTGTGGTATTTAGAGGGAATATTACTTTTTTTTTATTATATAATCCATTTAATAAATATAATAAATAGCAAGAAATAATAATGCAATTATTTTAAATATTTTTTTATCAACAAAAAAGTGGTCTATTGTAACGACCCGAAATTCGTGGGCACCAGAAAAAAAAAAATGTGTTATCGGGCCTCTGTCTTAGTAAATCGAGTTAGTAAATAATCATTAGGAGTAATTATGAGTCTAGTAGTGTGCTTAATTAGATTTTTATTTAGTGAATTTAGCTTAATTGAGAGTAATTAGGAAAAAGGATCAAGTTGAATAAGGAGTAAAAGTCTAATTGTAGATTAAAAGAAAATAAAAAGGACCAAAATGGCAATTATGCCATTTAGCATAAGTTGAGGCGGCATAAGCTTAAAAAAAATCTGAGATTTTATGTGTTAAAATATATTATTAATATTATTAAATAATTATATTAATATAATATTATATTATAATAAAGTAAATAGTAAATGAAATAATAAAAAAAAAACAAAGAAGAACAGAAAAGAACAGAGAGCATACGAAACAAGCAGGAAAGAAAGAAGAAAAAGAAGGAAAAAGGAAAAACTAAAGATTCAAGGTTTTAAACTTTAAAAGGTAAGTCAATCAAGTCCTATTCTTTTAATTTTGATGTTTTAGAAGCTTTAAAGCAAGATTTTGATGAAACTAAGTTGATATTTTGAGAGTTTATTGGTTTTTAAAAAGATGAACAAGGAGTTAAATTGAATGAAATTTAAGTTAGAGTTAGTAAAAGGATTAAATTGTAAAGTAAGCTATAAGTTTTGTATTATAGGGATTGATTTGGAAGAAATTATAAATTAGGGTTTTATTATGAAAATTTTGTAATCAAGTTGAATATGGAAGGAATTTAAGTAGAATCAAGCATGAATTAAGTTAAGAAAATAAGTAAACTTAACTAGGATTTAATTGCAAAATAAGTCATAAGAAAACAGATTTAAGACAGCAGCAGTAGAGTAACTTTGAAAATTCACCAAAAATCGTAGAAATGGAATTAGAAGTTGAGTGAGATATGAAATTAAAGCTTATTGAGTCTATTTTCATATGAAAGAAACGGAGATAGCAAATAAGTTCTGTATTGTGAGATATTTAAATTTTAGTGAAACTGGTTCAGGGTGATTTCGAGATCCCCTGTTCTGACTTGTAAAATCATTAAAAATTGTATAAAAATGATTTGGAACATAATTTATATGGTTAAATTCCTTAATGAGTCTAGTTTCAAATGAGCTAAACAAGGAGGTCACCTAAATTCTGTACAAAGAGTAATTTAATTCGTAGTGAAGAGAGGTCAGAGCAGTTGGACAGTGAAACAGGGGAAATTTTAAGAATAATCTGGTATTGATTGGCCATACCAAAATTCTGAAAAATTTACAGTAAAATATATATGAGTCTAGTTTCAGGAAAAATTTACGGATCTTAATTTGGAGTTCCGTAGCTCCAGATATAGATGATTTAGTAACAATGACTCAGGTAGACAGCCTAGAAAGAACTTATAAGTAAATAATAGAATTGTGTATAAAAGATGTGGAATGAAGAGGAAGAGTAGAAATTGAATAAAATTCAATTATTTATTGTAATTTAATGTTGTAATTAATAATGTAAATTATTATTTTCGTAGCTAAAAAGGAACTCGAGGCATCAACCCATAAAGGAAAGGAGAAGGTTACCGAGGAATAATCAAGCAAATTCGGGTTTGTATTACTATAATTCAAGCTATTTATTTATTCATTAAATATTAGATTAATTTATGGATATGGTAAGTAAATTATAAGGTAAGTGTTTTTTATTGAAATTGAATTGTATCTGGATTGATATGGAAAAGTGTAATTAATATTGAAATTGAATTTATTATGAAAATGAAAATAAAATTGAGAACTGAAATACCCTATTAACTAGTCGGGCTGAGTCGGATATAATTGGCATGCCATAGGACATGGAAGAGTACGGGATTTTGCCGGCTTACTGATCAGGCACTTACGTGCCGACTACTGTTACTGTTACTGTTACTGATATTGTTACTGTTACCGATTCGACACTTTGTGTGTCGTATACTGTTACCGTTAAGGCACATTGTGCCGTACTGGAGTGTTGGGTTGGAATCCGTGTATCCGTTAAGGTCCGAGTCTGTTAATAGGGGTAAATAAGGAAAAGATTAAATTGAATAAAATGAAATGGTTGAGCCATTAAAAGAAATGCAAAAATAGAACATGAACTGAAAAATGTGATTGGAATATGAGTATGAAAATGGAAAGTATGAACCATTGGTTCAAGAAATGGATAGTAGCTTAACCTGATTGTGTATTGTTTCAATTGTTGGATAGTTAAAATTTAATTGTATGAATATATTGGGAATGACAAACTTATGTTGGACTGGTTTAATAAAATTAAAGTTATATGATTTAATGATATGATTATTATGTTTATAATTTGAATTATGGTAATACCACTGAGTATATGTATACTCAGCGTACGGTTGCTTCCGTGCGCAGGTTGTAGAAGTCAAATACTGAACCAGCATCCGAAGCCAGACCCGACTCCAGCAAACCTTTGGTGATGTATATTTCCTTTTTATAATGTGGCATGTACGTAGGTTGTGTATAAATGTTATTATGTTTTGAATGTAAATGGTTAAAAATGTTAGTATTACAAGTTTAAGAATTATAATGAAAGGAGTATATTTATTTTAATCTAACTAATATTTTGATAAATTTAAGTTGATATTATTGATTGAGTTTGATTAGAAGGTATTTAGAATAGAAAATGAATTTATCAAATGAATTGGTTAAATTGGTAAATTATTGAAATGAATACGATTAATTTTACAGGGGGTTTTATATATTAATAAGCAGAAATGCTGCTGAAATTTATATTAAACAAAATTTATATTTGCAAATTGTCTGATATGTCCGGTAATGCCTCGTAACCCTGTTCCGGCGATGGTTCGGGGTTAGGGGTGTTACATCTATGAATATTGAAAAATGGTCCATAAAAAAAAAAACACTCGTGGTCACTTTAAAAATATGGACTATCCTATTTTGAGCCCTCTAAATTTTTTTCTCGATTTAATCACTTTAATTAAGAAAATTTTATGAAGTAGTCACTTCCTTTAAAATTTCTGTTTTCTTCTAACAGAATGTTGATGTGGCATAGTAACCCTCACAGGTGGCATTTTATTTTTTTATACTTTTCAAACTCCACGCAAGCAAAACAATTCTCAGCAAGACAATCATCGTCGTCAACCTCTGTTAACAAGCTTCCATCCCTGTTTCCTTCACTTGCCACCACCACATGTTCCACATCGACGACAACATACACAGGGAGCGGTGGGTTATTGATTTCATATTACATTTTATCTTCTCTACTAAAAAAAAAAAGGTAAAATTGTCCATATACATTAGATCAAATATCAAATTGGTCATTTCTATTAAGAATTTCAACATTTGTACTGTTAAATATTAATGTGACTGATAAACTAACCAAATAATAGTACATAACGTATCATGTGTATCTCATATTGATATATATACATACAAATACAAACACTCCAAAACACATTTACCTTCAAAGAAAAAAAAAAGCTATTAACAAAAAGTTTTAGAATAATCATTTTATTTTTAATAGTATTATTGCGTCATGAATGACGTAAAGATGTTTGACTTTGAAGCCAAGGAAAAAGGTCTGTCAGTTACAGCACTAAGTGGACCCCGCATAAAGAGGAAAATCAAAGGGAAAATATAAAATAGACTACGAGACGACGACTTTGTAATAAAATTACAATTAATGCATGGATTTGGAATTTTATATTTTCTTCATTTAAAGCCAAAACAAAAGCTAAACAGCCATACATACATAACAATAAAGGGCAATTATTTTTCATATATTATTCTTGATTGAAAAAATATATATATAATTGAGGATAATTAAATTTATTTTCATCAAGAGAAAAATCATTTTTTTCTTTATTATATTTTGGGTTTTCGTAAAATTATAATTTTTAACAATTATTTTTTCGTAGTAATTATATAATACTAATTTTCTTTACCCATAAAATTTGTAACTATTCATTAATAATATTATTACAAAATTAAATCACAATATTATACAAGTTTAATTTTAAAAACATGATAAATGATATTAGACTGAATTTAAATAAACAATATTTTTAAATATCATAATAGTATATTTTGTGAAATTCTATTTTTATATATAGTTTCTAACTTAATTTTAATTATTAATTAGTAAATATAAATTGTTAATTAAATTTCAAAATTGTGACAACTAAAAAATTTATTATAACATTATTTATATTTGTAAATATTTAATTTAATCTTAATAGTGTATTTTTTTTAAAATAATGACAAACTCGAAAAGACTTTTTAAACGATTTTAAAATTTTTAGTGACTTATTATGTAAAATTATAAGTTGAATCATAAGTAAATTTGAAATATTTGTTTTAAAAATATAATTTACAGAAGACCACTAAAAAATTTATAAAAATGCAGAAGAGCTTATGTTGCAATTTTTCGCAACACAAATGTTTTTTCCATTATCACATGTCCAATGTTTACAACATGAATACATTAGGAACTTATATATATGATAAGAAAAATGGTATAACAAAAATGAGCCTCGACATTCATTAGAGTTGAGATTAGAAGTTTGTGGAGTGTGTGTCGTATTTTCGGAGAAACAAATGGCGATATCACGACATATTTTTTTATTTAGCAGCCGCATTTTCAACTTTAAGTAGGACTTTTTATCTCAATTAGGTTCTGATTATTTCATGAATATTTTAGCATGATTAAGACTCTAATCTTAGCCTATTTGAATGGGTCATTGTATCCCTATTTTGTAAAGCTAATCAACAAAGGCTTTTTTTGAGGGCGACAATATATGGTCACGTATAGTTTTGATGAAAGTTTTCATGGTAATTATAGATAAAAATTTGTTCCCGAGTTAGAGCTTTATTTTCAGGGTTTGGGTATGTATGTTTAGTATATTTACTCTATATTGTACTATCGTTTGTTTACTCATTTAATGAAAAGTCGAATCTTCATTTGCCTGTGGTTTTTCCCTCTTTGAGAGTTTTTCACGTGAAATATTTATGTTCGTTCTTCCCCACTTTTACTATATCGTTATTTATATAGTCAATCCCTAACAAAGTCAAATTTATCAATCGAGGTTCTCTTTCTTTTTCTCTTCCTTAATCTTGATGAATGTCTGAAGATAATTATATTTAAATTTTTACATTGAGATCGAAACGCATGGGTGTTGATCTACCCTTAGAAAAAATGTTCTTAAAAAAATTGACAAAAAATTATAGTGAAAAATGTAGTTTTTATTTCTACAATATTTGAATTTTCTTTTTTTTTAAAGGGCTTCTAAAAATATTTAAAAATTTAAGAGATTTATTTGACTTTTAGACTATATTTTGGAAATTACAAAAAAGAAAATGAAGAATTTTGAGAATAAAGAGTGGTGAGTATTTGTTTGGTGGTTAGATGTCAATATGTGGATAAAGTTATGGGACCATATATTTTGGACTTTTAATTTGATTTGGTGTTAACCCTAATTAAATTGCTTCATTTTTACTTTGTTGAATTGTTCAATTATATCCTATTTCTTATTCACTGTATTGGGACAATAATAATATGATTTTCACTAAATATTGCTTAATGGTTTGAAAGAAATCTTGAAAAAATTGTCATTAAATTTGATTTATTAATTTGGTACTTCAATAATAATTTATGGTGATTTACAAATTTTAGTTATTGTCTATTAATTTATTTACTTTAGATTTTAATTAATAAATTGGAAAATGAATTCCATCCACAAATAATTGGAAAGTTGATGGCATTTATTAGAATTTATTGGGAAATAAGTACCTTTTCTAGAATAAAAAAGGTTGGGTATTTTTTTCAATAAAATAATAACAATTACACGTTAACCATAATATTCAAAGCTAGATGAATAATTCTCCTTTTGTAATTAATCTATTGCCACTAATTGTATATTCTAAAAAACATGTGAACCAATAGGAAATTGCTTCGTCAATCTGGCAAGAGCATGTGCAATCGTATTAACCTCTCTTGAGACATATTAGATTATTACCCTCCATTGTCTTCGACACAGTTCAATAATTCATATAGTTAAATCTCTATTCAGTTGACATTGAAATCTACCTTGAATGGATTTAATAGCGAAAATAAATCCGTTTCGACGATGACATTATTTCATCTTGCCTCCCACGCAAATTAAAAGCCATCATAAATAGTCCATAACTCAGGTTGCTCAATGTTACTTTTTCCGATGTTTGTTTTGATCCCCTAAAGCTAATTGCCGCATTCCTCCCTAACCATAATTACCGAAGATGCTAGACTCGAATAAGGATTATGTGCCCAAAAATTGGGTATTTATTAAATTATGTATTATATTTAAAATAAAATAATAATGTCAATATAAATATAATACAAAATTCACAAGCATGCTAAAGCTAATTGATTAATAGTATATATTATATGCTTAATTAGACAATGTGATAATTATGGCATAGTTTGCTTTTGTATATTCATAAACCCCAATAAGACCAGATTAATTAATGCCCACTAACAGTGTTCATGGATGAGTGAGTCAGATCATGATGGCAAAAAAAATGTTTTATTCTTTTTAAGGAATTTATAAAATTAATTATAAAAAGCAAATGATTTTTTAGTTAAAATAGCAAAGTAGGTATATTAGAAATTAAGACTCAATTGGCATGAATATCGGAATATGTGGGTTTAAGTGCTATTTTTTGTCAATTTGGTCTTGATTTTATTTTTTGAACTAAATTTAGCCCTCACTTTTTTAAAAAGAGTTGAATTTAACCATCAACTTTTCAAAAATAATTAATTTCCTGGTTTTTTAAAAGAAATACTGACTAAAACGTTAAATTTTAAACATGGTAGTTCGCATGGCAAATCCATGTGCACCTAATGTTATTTTTTAAAATTTATGAACTTTTTTTTATTTTTTTAATTTAATTTTTTTATTTTTTAAAAGTATTTATTAACATGGCATATAAGAGAAATAATGTCATGTCATCGTGAACTACACATGACTATAGTGTAGGTTCTTACGCCAACATCATTAAAATTTTAATATTTTAATAAATATTTCCATAAAAAAAGAAAATCTATCTCTTTTTATAAAATTAATAGTCAAATAAACAAATAAATAAATATTGAGAACTAAATTTATTATTACATGAAAACAAGGGCGAAATTAGAGGGCTGGCAAGGGCCTCGAACCCCCTAAAATAAAAAATTTTCCATTTAAACCCTTTAAAATTTTTAAATTTTAAATTAATAAAGGTAAAATTGCACTCTAACCCCCTAAAATATAAAAAATAGATTTAATTCTTTAAAATTTTAAAAAATATAAACTATTAAAATAATAAAATTACATTTTTACCATCGTAAAAATTACAATTTAATTCACACCCCTAACAAACTACAATTTAAAAAGTTTCGCCTATGAAAAGATTATCCAAGAGTAGCCCACTAACGAAGAAGGTTAGAAAAAGTAAATCACAACCCTTCAATGAAATGATAGTGAGACATCGAATGTGTTGTTCACAATGGATTATGATGATCGAAAGATGCTTCAAACAGAAGAGATACATATGTATCAAGTTTTGTCTTCGAGTAACAAGGACAATACACCGAACCACGGCCATAGATTATAATTTAAGCAAAATTTTCCACATCCTTAACCATGTAGCCATTCAATCCTATAATAGCAATAGTTGGAGAGAGATAAGTGAAAGAGTTCATAGGTTAATTAGTTTGTAATTTTCAAGTTTTCTAGTTATTAATATTGTATCAATCGTATCGTTTGTTCTACATCGTTAAATGTTTACTCTAATTTAATCTAAAACATAATTAAAATACGTGGATCAAATTATAAAATATTAATATATTATTTGGTATCTAAGCTTGATTTTAATATTCAAATTGGTATGAGTTTTTTGTTACGATTTGGTACCTAAGTTTGACTTCAATATTCAATTTGGCACCAAATCAAACGACATCGCGTGACACAATGAATATATAAACACATGCGTTCTAGTAAAAAAAACATAAGTACTTAATTGGAACAAAAAAAACTCAATTACCAAATTGAACATTGAAGTTAAACTCAGGTGCTTAATTGGGACAATAAAACACTCAGGTACCAACTTGAATATTGAAGCCAAACTTAGGTTCCAATTTGAATATTGAAGCCAAACTTAAGTACCAAATTGAACATTAAAACCAAATTTAGATACCAATTAATATTTTAACCCAATTGTAGTCGTATTTGTAGCTTATCCCACAAATAACTTGGATCAATTTAGAATTTATGATTGTTTTGTGGCCCATTGGAGAAGTACCAAACTAAACATTGAAGTTAAACTTAGGTGCTTATTCGAGAGAATAAAAAAATCAAATATAAAATTGAAGAAAAAACAAGTACTAATTTGAATATTGAAGCCACGCTCAAGTACCAATTTGGAATAAAAAAAAGTTCATGAATTAAATTAAACATTGAAATCAAACTTAGGTAACAAATAATATACTAGCCCAACTGAACAACATGCATAGCTTATCGCACAAATAACTTAGATCCAAATTGTTAAAATAATCGTTCATAATATTTAGAAGGACTATTTCTTTTATTTTTATTTTTATTTTTAGAAAATCAAATCCAACTTCTCCGTACAATAAGTACAATACATATTTGCACTTTAATCCATGTCGGATTTGGAGCTACCATTTAATGTTCAAATTAATAGTTAAAATGATAGAAAGACCTTATTGATATAATATTGAAAATTTAGATATTCAATTATAATGTTTTTAAAATTTGAGATCAATTTAAAATTTAGAGCAAATTCAAGGACTAACATGTAAATGATTGCTTTTTTGGCCCATTGGATAAAACTTATATCCAATGGATCCATCCACTGTATTGTCAAGCTAGTCCAATGTTTTCCAAAACTTAAAAATGAAAGAACCCCCAAAACCCTAAACCATTTCCCAAAAAAAAAAAAACCTCAAAACTTCAAACTAGGAAAGATGGCTACTTACAGTGGAGGCCAATTCAAGCAGTTCTTGAAGAAATACGGGAAAGTGGCACTCGGCGTTCATTTCACGGTCTCCGGAGTTTCAATCACCGGCCTTTACGTTGCCATCAAGAACAACGTTGACGTTGAATCTTTGTTCGACAAATTACATCTCCCAGGCTTTTCCAATGATCAAAAGAACCAAAATCCACCACCACAATCGACGGAATCAGATGGGTTTTTGATTGAAGAACCGATGGGGGAGAAATCAACGGCGGTGGTCGGTGAGAAGCAGAGAAATCGGACGGCTGAGCTTGCTGCTTCTACCGGTGGAGCACTTGCATTGGCTGTGCTTTGTAACAAGGCGTTGATCCCTGTTAGGGTTCCGATCACCGTCGCGCTTACGCCTCCGATCGCAAGGTTTTTGGCTAAGAGGAGGATAATTAAGAATAGTGTATGATTTTTTACAACGAATTTGCAGTAATTATTTACTTGGAAATCATTAGAATAGTACTGTGATTCTTCTGTTGGTTGATTCATGAATTTATTGTTATACTTGAATCATTTGAGAGCAAATACTATTTCGATAATAAGCTCGGAAAGGCAAATGCAGACTTGAATGAAAATACTATTAGGAGTTGTGGTACAATGCTTGAATTTGCCCTTTCAATCTCGAACTCTCTTTTGCTTGTTTGATTGTTTATCTCGGTGAATCAATTCCTACATTTCGTTAAAAAATTAGTGTATCTGACAGTACCTCATGTTGATAGAATGATCAAATTATTCTTTAATGTGATGTTTAGGGATTAAATTATTCATCTAGTAAAATACTATTTGATAGATATTTATGATAATATGTTTGTTGTGGTAACTGCAATCTTAGAAGAGTTCTTTGAAAGGCCTAAGATATCATATGGTGGTTAATGAATTTCAAGTCGTTAAAATTAGCGTGGTTGGCAGAATAATTAGATAGTGACTCGTGGTATGTAATAGGTAACTCACGGTGTGATGTATTATTTTTGATCTAATGTATAAGAATTAATTTGTCAGTTTTTTAGATAGAGAAAGTAAAGTGCAATCCGACTACTAATACAATGGTTTCGTTATGCTATTACGGCTTTTACATTTTAATTAGCACAAAATCAACTCTCATTTATAAATTAAAATGTTAATGATTTATTTTGATATAATAAATAAGTTTATTATTACTCATTCTGTCTCAATTAAGTGAAAAAGTTTTGAACTTCCACCCTAATTATTTTATATATTATAATTTAATTAAATTTTAAAAAATTATGGTTAAAAGTTATTTAATTTTTTTATAATGTTAATTTTAAATAAAAAGAGAAATTAATTAAATTCAAATTAAATAGAGCCGAAGATAAAAGTATCATAGAATTTACTTTTATATTAAAAAATAAACAAATTAATTCTTGTAGTTAGATAAAAAAATAATCTGGTCATTTTATAAAAAAATTTAATCATTTTACTATTAAAATTTGATATCTATTCGTTAATATGAGGTACACATGACACACCGTATGTCACTATAGAGTTATTTCATCAACCATGCTAATTTTTAACAGTACAAATAGATAAAAATTTTAATAATCGATTTGTTCTTTAATTTATTATGTGAGGACTAAATTTTCATTTTTATCGAATAAAATCTTATATAACTTTTAATAGGATTTTCATAATTTAGAATTGAAATAAAAATCACTTGAACTAGGCGGACCCGCCCGGTTGTTTAATGTTTCAAAATCTATAATTTCAATGGTATAGATGAAGTGCCACACTGTACGTAACCTACACTCGAGAACACCCTAAAATTTCTTCTCCAATTAACGCTACGCTACCAACTTAAGACTACTCACCCATCTTCCTCTCTGAGATTACCGCCGGAGCGAAAATCCGAGAGGAAGAAATGATCGTGTGCGTCGCCGTCGTTGGCCATCAGGTACAACCTCCGATCTCCACCGTTCTTTCTTTCACACATCTCAAATCTTTCTTCTTCTCTTCTCTTTTTTTTTTTTTTTTTCCCTTTTAACTGATGATCTGTTTTTGATATATGCTGAGGGGATAAACAGAACAATCCTCTCTACATACAGAGCTTCACTGACGCCGATGATGCTTTGAAACTCCACCATATCGTACATTGCTCCCTCGATGTCGTCGACGAACGAGGTAATACTAAATTTTACTTTAATCTAAGGATTTACTTTACTTTTTTTTTTCTTTTTTCCCACTTAGTTGAGATACTAGGATCTGGATCAGGCATCTTTAGGGCAAAATCTTTTGAAAATTTTGATCTGGTTAAAATATGCCATAAGTACTTGTACTATTAGTAAATTTGGAATTTCTTTCCGGTACTTTTATTTCTAGGAATTTAGTACCTCTTCTTTTCAGATTTCAAAATTCAGCTCCAACTCTTAACACTGTTAACAAAAAAAATCTAAGTTGAATATTGAAATCCGGAAAGTAGAGGGACTAAATTCCTGGAAATAAAAGTAGAGGGACTAAATTCCAAATTCGTGAAGAGTATAGGGACCTGTGACATATTTTAAGCTTTTGAAATTTATAAGTTCTAATTTTCAATGAAAATTTCGTTTATGTTTATTTCAAATTTATAGATTTTGATCTTCTGATGTTGGATTATGCATCGTGTGTAAATATATTTGCAGTGAACAATCCAAAAAAATCAGGACCGACATTGAATGAGACCTTTCTGGGATTACTTTATCCTACTGAGAATTATAAAGTGTAAGAAGTTACTAATTATATTTTGTTTTTCATTTGATTTGAAATTCTTATGTTGTGATTTGTAAGTATTGCAATGTGTAAGCTTGTTGTGTATTTTTGTGTTGGATGCAGTTATGGTTATTTGACTAACACGAAGGTGAAGTTCATTTTAGTGACTACGGATTTAGACGTTAGAGATGCCGATGTTAGAAATGTAAGTATTATTGTACCTTGCATTGAATTGTACTATAAGTCTATGAATTTATGATTTCCATTTTGTTGCTTAATTCGATGGAGATTAACAATGTTGATTTACTGTAATGGCGTTGTTTCTTTATTTTCGCTTCTCCATCTTTGCTTTATCCTAATCAGAATTTTAAATGCTGTGGGTCTCTGCTCTATAGCTATGTCTAAACTAAGAATAACTATATCAATAAGTGAACCGTCTGTAAATTTTAGGTCCTAGATGAAATGTGTAGAGAAAGCATGCATGAACTAGTGTTGGCATTATCTCGGTAATGGATGGATCTGTAGCGGAGTTTGTTCTCTTTAATGTTTACTTGAGACTCTGCCTAAGCTTTAGCCACTACTAAAGATGGGTTACTAAGCTTTAGCCCTTACCTCGAAGTAATTTAAGGTTATACTCTATAGTTTTTGGATGATGACAATCTATGGAAGTAATTGCGAGTAAATTCTCATGATATATTTCTATATATAATGTTTGCTGGTTGATCATGAGACTTCGATAGGGACTTAAGGGGTTAGTTTTGCTTATATAGAAACTCTGGGAAATTTTGATGGTTGTTTCTGCTGAAATCATACCTATTTCAGCCATTTTATTTGTTGATTTCCTAGCTTGTGATTTTTTTGCTCCATTGTAGATTTTCCTATGCAGAATTCTGCTAGGTGGTTGAGTTTCCTTGTAGAACTTTAGCCACTACCAATAATGGATCACTAAGCTTTAGCCCTTACCTCGAAGTAATTTAAGGCTATACTATATAGTCTTGGATGATGACAATCTATGGAAGTAATTGTGAGTAAATTCTCATGATGTATTTCTATATATAATGCTTGCTGGTTGATCATGAGACTTCGATAGGACTTAGGAGTTAGACTTTCTTATAAAGAAACTCTGGGAAAATTTGATGGTTGTTTCTGCTGAAATCAAACATATTTCAGCCATTTTATTTGTTGATTTTGTAGCTTGTGATTTTTTGCTCTGTTGTTGATTATTTTCCTACGCAGAATTATGTTAGGTGGTCGAGATTCATTGTAGAACTATAGGTTTGACTGTGCCATGCCCTCTTGTTGGATGATACGGTGGTTCCTAACCAATGTTTTTGGAACTGGACTGGTTGTCGAACCGGTCCGACCGGTTCGATTAAAAAATTATTCAAAATTCAAAAAAATTAAAAAACCCTAGTTCAATTGCTGGTCCAACCAGTTTATTAGCCTGTTCAACTGGTCCATACTGGTTTCGGTGCCATTCTCTGGACTGGTACCTGGCCAGCCGATCCAGTCTGGTTCAAACATCATTGTTCCTAACTAGTCACATGCACGCATTTTCTAAGCATAAAATTGAGATGATTGTTTAGGTGTTTTGCTGGTAATTTGGATCTATTCTTTGAATGGTTGTTGAACATGTTATCGTGTCATCTGACTAGTTCTTGTGAATATATAGTTTTTCAGGAGGTTCCATGCTGCATATGTTGATGCTGTCTCGAACCCATTTCATGTTCCGGGTAAAAAGATTACATCCAGAACTTTTGCAGATAGAGTGAGCACCATTGTCCAGTCATTTGGTCTTAGTTCAGCTGTGTGATTCTGGTTTGTGTTAAAGTCCCTTGAATAGCTTTAATTTAACTAGCAAGTTCTGTTAATTTTTATATGCACCCTTTTCCTGCCTCACTTAGGAGTTTGAACATACTTTATATCATTTCGAGATTTTTTTACTTTCTTCATTTTTAAATATCCTTGTTCTATGTTTTGTCTTATAGAAAATATTTTCTTCCTATTCGTATAAAATTCTTCAATAATACCCATAAAATGCATGTCATGATGAAGGGTGAATGAATTTGAGAGGTCCCTGTATTATAGGGACCTGGTTAAATTAGTCCTACTATTAATTGGATTAATTTAGTCCTTGAACTATTAAAAAGAATTAAATAAGACCAAATTGGAATAAAGCTAACATTTATTGTTTACTAGAATTAATATTTTTGAAGTTTTTATGGTTCTATAAATGGTTTTTTTATTTCTTGGAATTGAATTGCAATTGAAATAATAATAATTTTCAAGATATTTTTAGTAGAGTAAATGTTAACTCTGTTACTATTTGGACTTATTTGATTCTTTTTAATAGTATAGAGACTAAATTGATCCATTTAATAATAGGACTAATTTAATTCAGTCCTATAGTACAGGGACCTCCTTGATGCTTTAACCCGTGATGTAGTCGATAGATTGACTTTTGCATATCATTGAGTTAAAACTCATCGTCGTTGCTAGCTCTTGCTCTTGTTGTTGTCTTTCTCTTGTCTCCTCGGCACTTTCTTTTTCCTTGTGTGAGTTTGGTCGGAACTGAGGCCTCGTTATTCATATTGAAGC
The DNA here is from genome assembly GCA_005393395.2 of Gossypium australe. Taxonomy (NCBI): domain Eukaryota; kingdom Viridiplantae; phylum Streptophyta; class Magnoliopsida; order Malvales; family Malvaceae; genus Gossypium; species Gossypium australe. Next base: position 34,852 of record CM016624.1, on the reverse strand, counting down.
AGAAAGCAATCCTAGAGTTGAATGCCATTTGAGGCTCAGTTGTAGAGTAGATATCTCCTGTCTCCTTTTGACACCATGCATCCATCTGTATGATCCAATGTCGCATTGATAACGCCATCTCTGATGGCCTTGGCTACTATACTCTCAGCATTAATCTAAGCTTGTTGGCAACGTCATCGAGTGAGATGTGAGAATACGTGATACTTATGTTGCGTAGCCCGGTCCGAATGATGTTATGCCGTAGCCTAACAGTTAAGTTATGGGTCCAGTCCGAACTGAAAATGCTCGAGAACTCCTCAATTGATTTGAAGGGCTCCAAGTCCATTATTTGTGTTCTCAATACTAGTAAACCCTACACTTCAGAACACCCAAAAGCCCTACAAAGAAATAATTGGTTGATGAAACTATCCCAAGATTGGCCTTGTAAAATATCAAGACCATTCTCATTTCTCTAAAAATAATTCTTTGCCAAATAAAAATGTTGATATTTTTTAAGTCAAATGTTATCATTTAAAATATTTCAATTAATTAAATTTTATAAAATTATACATTTAAAAACTATCTTATTGAAAGTTTTTATAATATAGTAATAAAATATCTTATGATGAAAATATATGTAAGGGGATGTGAAGTTGTATGCGTTGAAACACGTTTATCTTCTTATATTAGGGTTAGAAAAAAATTATATATAATTTTAAGTATTGTACAAAATAAACCTAAAATACCAGTATTTCAAATAATAATACATTGATACTAATGAGACATTGACTTAATTGACAAAAGTGAAAGCATTGAGGTGGAGTATGACGTGTAGTCATTCGAGTCCTCTGATGCGGTTGCCATGAGTTTTAGTCTAATAAATTTAGTCAACTTTGTCGACTTTAATCTAGATTATATCCGTTTATGATGTAAACATTATCCATCTATAATAATGTAATACTTATAGTTATTCGGACTTGTATTTATACTTTAGTTGTATTGTACTTATTACAATTAAAAGAAAAATAACGATACATTGATACTTTATAACTTCTCCAACTAAACAAAGGCAAAAGGCAACCAATAGTACATTAACCCAACATGGGAATATAAAATTAGTAGAAACAGTACCCATCTAATTCCAAATATTTTTTAAATTTCCCCATACAAGTCCCAACCTGTTGATGTATCTCAGTAATATATATATGTGTGCGCGAGCGCGCGTATGACATAGATATATATATTTCAAAGGGGAACTAGACCCTCTTGATTTCAACAGTTTAGGTTTACTAAACATCATTCAATTATCTATTACTATCTGGAAACTTTGCCTCGTAGGTTTGTGGTACCTGCAAACCACAACGTATTTTTATTTCATGAATAAAAAGGGAGATGAAATTTAAAGCTAAAAAAGGAAATTATTTACCATATATGTTGCTGTGATCATTTTTCCGGCGAACCATCTTCCATGTAAGTTTCGTTGCGCATTTATTGCGCCTTGCGCATCTTCAAATCGTAAGTATACAAAACCAGCACTATTCCTGTTCAAGGAAGGAATGAAGGTTTTCAGAAGGTCAAAATATGCAGCGTCCCGGGATTTGAATGAACTTTGAGATTTAATCTCTATACTTAAAATGTTAAAAATTAAATCCTATTAGTTTTTCGATTTAAATAATCCTAGTTCAATCATTAACACTACTTTTCATCAAATTTTGTCATCAATACACTCATGCAACTATTTCAATTACAAAAGCAAATCATTATGAACTCAATAAACATTCCTGATAGGCAGTAAATTTTGACACTAATGATGTCAATGACCAGACCAACATTTTTAAATCGAAAAAGAGGATTTTATTTTTAGCTTTTTTAAGTACAATGACTAAATCTCAAACTTTGCCATGCAAATTTAATCGCATATAAACATTCTTGAAATCAGATTTAGTGCGTATAGCAGCAGCAGGTATAATTAGGAATTACCTGTCCACATAAATATGCTTCAATTTTCCGAATTTCGAACATTCTTCTTGAACATCTTCTTTGATATCCAAATCAAAATCGGGTTCAGTCTGTCACAAGAATATTACATGATTAGACAAATGAAGAAAAAGAACTCTACACACTAGCTATGACACCAACCTCGAGACTTGGATCAAACATATTCTTCAACAATAGGCATTCACTAGGGGTTCCAATTGTGTCGATAGTAGGGATGTCATTAGTAGGGATTTGTAGACCACCTGGAGGTCCAGGAATAGTAGGCATAGAAGCCTGTATGGTAGGAGAAACAAGGGGTTGCGCTGAAGGTGCAGCACCGAGGCCAGTGTTATTAACAGGCATGCCTACGGAGCCAGTAATACTGCAAATAAAGGAGAGATAAGTTTGTCAGCAAGATAACTTGTAAATAAAACAACTACAGGATTGATAGAGGCAAACCTTGAGGCAGTGCCACTGCGGTCCAACTTTGCCATGAGAAGTGCTCGAGATGATGAATTCAAAGACTGAAAATCATTAAATTTTGTCAGATTCCTAAACAAGTCAGGGAAAAAATGCATGGCAAAATGAACCAAAATCATTAAATACAGATAAAGCTAGCAAATCGACGACAAATATGAGACATCCCAAGGGCATTCCCTACGATTTTAGCATTGGTTTGGATATCACTCTTGAGACAGCCAAAGGGGATATTCTTGTGTAAATGTCAATGTATGACAGTCTGAGGATGATTGTGTGAGCGTACATCTTAATAAGCATTGTCAACATTGGACTATGTTCTAAAGGTGGGATCGAAAGAAACCATTCTTAGCCATCTGACACCTCGTTAGATGTGGGGGAAAGAGATAAAAGAGAATAAATAATACTCACCAAGCCACCTTCATCATCATCAAGATCATCAGCATTTGTCCCAACATCTTGCAATGGACCTTGATCGGTAACAGTTGAAACCTAAACAGAAGGAAAAAAGGAAAATACATACATAACTAAAAACTCTCATTCCTAAGGCTGGTGGCAGGGAAAAAAAAAATCCATAACTGTATTTGGGTCTAATCCTCTACTAGTCCCTGTACTCATCACAACTTTGAAATTTAATCCCTCTACTTAAGAATGTGTAAATTTAGTACATGTAATTGTTTGATTTAAAAATTTCCATCCTTAATGAAGGTGTTAAATATTGCTGTTAGAGTTTGAATACCAGCAATTGACATTGCCACATAGGGAATGGTTTGGACAGTTTAATGTCCAATTGGACCATTGAAATAATAGAACTTCGTTCAGCTTTGTTTATACATGCATCTATCTAAGAAGCTGAGAAAGCTAGAGAAGAAATGAATGACAAGTTATTGCAAGGATTGGTTATTTTTGTACATCCAGCCAAACCAAGGGAACCAAAACCACAGATATCAGAATTGGGGTCTTCAGGAACTGGTTTTAGAACAAACAGAACTTTTAGATTGCGTGGTGGTGTAGTTTAACAAAGATGGTGCCATGGAAGTTTTATTTAAATGCTTCAGAAGAAATCATTCATTCAGAATAAGTAACCCTGTTAGCCTCTTTGTACTAAATTCAATTGCCCTAAAGTTTTGATTCTTTAAATTATCAACTGAGCCAGTGGTTTCTACTTAATGAGATTCCATGGAGCCTTCCCACAAACTTCATAAAGATAGCTAGTGAACTGCTACAGTGGCTTGCAACTTTAACTAAAGGCCATGGCAGATTGCTTGAAGCCCAACCCCTTAGGTTTGATTTGGGGATTTTTAGTTTGCAACTTAGGGTTCAATTTGAGGTTGGACGGAGTTCACTTTGGGGTTAGATTTCAGTCGGATTTTGATTGGATTCCAAAGGGATTTGTGGTTTGATCTCAGTACGGTTTGCACCTTAGGATTGTTTGGTGACTTTTGGTGTCTGAAACTAGTATGGCTGGGTTTTGGGATTTTTTAATGTAACTTTTTTTTTTTTTTAAAGTTGTAAATTTTTATTTTTATATGGATGGCCAATGTAGCTATCTGTATTATTTGGATGTTAAACTATCCAAGTCCTACCCAATGTGGCAATGTCAATACCACGTACTACATTACTGAACAGCAATATGTAACACTGTCATTAATTGGACAAATTATTAAATCAAACAAGTACTAACTTTACACGTTTTTAAGTAGAGGGACTAATTTGCAAAGTTGTATTTAAGGTCCATGTAACAGCTAAAAGAAAAGTCAAAAGGCAAAAGAATATATAAAAGGTTGGATGTTTATAGAGTTATGGTCAATTTAGTTCAAAGTTGATGGTTCAAAAGAGGTAGGAACCTTAAAGATCTATAATTCAAATGAAACTAATGGCGTCGTTTACGCCTGATTACCTTGATTACTCGACCTCCAATCTCCAGTTGTCCATTCAAATTCAATGCATTCTTAGCATCTTCCAGTCGGGCAAACTGCAAGAAGAACAATAATTTGATTACCTTCCCAGAACAGACACTATTAAGCACATCGGAAATAAGGCCATCTCCAATTTAAGAATAGCCTAAGCAATTACAAACAGGTCAAAAAATTCGCTAAAGAAAAATCACAATAAATTTCTCACATTTCTTCACATGGAATTACCTGGACAAAACCAAAACCTTTAGAATGACCAGTTTCATCAAGGGGCAACTGAACCAGCTCCACAGTACCAAAAGATTCAAAAACCTGAGCATTTTATACAAGATGGAAATGAGCAATATCAGTCCAGAAAAACGATAGGTGATCCCAAGGAAGTATCGTTAGTGATAGTACTTCAATATGAGGATTAGCGAGAAAATGGAATTTAAAACCTATAAAAGATCACCAAGAGCAACTACATTAACCAAAAATATCTCTAGAATAAGCAAACTAGCTAACCTTACATTAAAGAAATCATGTGAAAAAGCATATTTAAGAATTCATTCCATATTGCTTACCAACCTACTTGATCACTCCAACCCCAATGAATGGTAATAGTTATTTTGGTCAAATAGATGCAAATGAATGTAAAAACGTAAAATCTAAAATCTCATCAGAAAGGGAGAAGGGGGGGGGGGCATTAGTTTAAATCGTAAAAACTGTCATGAACAACTTGGCAAAGAAACAAGAAAAGGGACATTAGTTCAGTTTATCTCAAGTCTTTTGAGATGGGCATTTTCTCCCCAAGTCAAGTTGCAACCAAGTCTTCACCATATTAAAGAGTTTCAGTTTTCCATAGCTAACTACTTTGAAGCTCACAAGTTATTGCAAGGCATCTAATGCCATCTCCTTGATTAGAAGTTCTAAGACACATGAATGCCATGCCTAGATTTTGCCCTATTGTATCTTTTTGAATATTTCCTCCATAAATCTTTCATTCTAAGTCTTCTTCAGTTAGATCAGCATGCCATCCAGTTCCTAAATAAAGATTCCAGATTACAACCCAAAACCTGAGTAATTAAAAATTAAGAGCATCCAAAACCAATAATTAGGATCCTATCTCAAACACTGAAGTGTACATTACTATAGTCCCTACAATCTTACCTGACGAAGTTGATCTTCTGTAATGTTGAAATGTAGGTTGCCAACATACAACCTTCTCGCTCCACCAGCATGTGAACCTGTCTGTCCAGCTGCCACAGATGTAGTTGACTGAGCAAGATTCTTTTCAGCTTCTGATGGTTTCACCATCACTGGTTGACCAAGAAGAGGCTGGCCAGAGAGTGCTATTGCCATAGGGACTGACATTACATCATAGAACTCAACGTACCTGCATAGCCAAGTAAGCAAGAGATGTTTGAAACACAAACACATAAATATTTTTTAATAACAATAAAGAAGGCTTACACTACGCAACAACAAAGTGGCACCTAAAACTTGCAAGTTAGTCATTAAGGTTTAGTATTATATACTTACGCAAATCCCTTCGAACGTCTTGAATTTCGATCCATTATGAGGCGAACATCTCGTACCTGAACATTGTGATTAATAAGGAGGCAAGGAAAGGAAAACACAACACCCATCATGAAGATACACTAACTTGTCAGTGTATTTATCTGTATTTGTCTATGCCTGTAATTATTCAAGTTTACTGCAGAAAGAATCTGGGCATTTAACATTTATAATTAAAAATTTTGTTTAAAACAAAATCAACTGATTCTTTATAATCATCATTCTATGACTTAAACGTGATTTAAATAGTTTCAATCAGATTCCACATTGAAAGATCAGTAAACCAGTTTAAATAAAAGATCAAAAGCAATTGGAATGCATGAATTATGACAATAAAATAACTGACTCCAGCTCCATGGAAACTAATAACTACAGAGAATTACAGCACTACCTTCCAGCAATTAAGATCAATTTATATATCCTTCATACAGATTACAATTACTGACAAATCCCTCAAGACATGAATAAAATGGTAATTAAATGGAAATGAGTTTTGTAACATAGAAAGTTAAGAAATTTGGAGATGGGACGATGGAAGTTAAAAATAGAGATCACCTTGCCAGCCCTAGAGAAGAACTCATAAATATCTCTTTCACTAGCCCTCAAGGTTATCTGTCAGGAATTGTTTACAAAATTTCACATCAGTGTAGACAAGGAAAACCACCAGGGCCACAAAAAATGAGAACGATCAATACCTGATAAGCAAATACAGTTCTCTGATCCCTTTCTGGATCAACCTCAGCCTCTCCCCCATTTTCCTTTTTGTCTCTGTACCTCCTGGGAGGAGTAAAAACACAAAAAAAGAAAGCCGTTCAATTGTTGAAGTGGAACTAGTCACAAGTTACAAAGATGCTCAAGAAATGGTGAAGATGAGTGGGAAAGAGAAAAGTGTTTCTGCTTCTCAAAAGTAAAGAAATATCTCAAACCTATGTTTCATGCAATCACTGCCAAAAAAATAACAAAAACAGAATAGGAAAAAATCCAGAAGGGCATCATTTTTTCTCTCCAACATGCATAAAAATGCCAAACCCTTGTTACATGGTCCTGCAGGGAACTACACAAAGTCAACATTACTCCTTGACTCTATAACATCAAAATCAAACATAACACAATAGAAGAAACACTATGGTTACCTAAAACCTAAAACTTCAAGACAACGTTTTAATAATTATATCCTGCAAAATAAAAAAGAAAAGAAAAAGGGGTGGCCAATCTGGTTTCCACAGAACATGAAGATGAACTGCTTCTTTAAAGCTTAAGCAAAGCCCATCACAACCTCACCAGCATTTCTGCAACAGAATAGATAAGAATAAGCAGCTCATTTTTCGAAGGAGGATAACGGAAATCATAACATGATATCACTGCCCCAGTCAAAACCTCCAAGATTGGAACTCCTTTCTTGAAATGCAAGCTTTCAAATATAGTCTAGGAAGAAACATTGAAAACCCATGAACTGAGTTTCCAGTGACTGGCCCAATTGCCAGAAAGACCATCTGAGCATTGCTCTAGCACATCTGCGAGTTCCCAGAATCTAATGTTCAATATTCAGAATTTAGAAGACTGAATAAATAGCACAACTATACTAAACTTAAGAGCTGTAGAAATACTAAAAAACTAATTCAGATAAAGTATAAAACCCGTTAGACAAGGGAGATTTATACTTCAAGGAAACAGCTGGTAGAGCGTATCAATGGCAGAGAAAAGCTTGATAATCTAGATCTTCTACATGGTTACACATCAAGACGGTTGTGGTGCTGAATGGGTCTGACATATAGCAATGCCAACTTTCAGAGACATCAAGGGAAGCAGGACACGAAGAACAGAGAGAAAATATCCATATCACATTGGCTCACTAGAACAAGAGAGCTTGCATGGATGAACTAATAAACTATCTCTTCACGCGCCAACAATAACCCATTGCAACATCCATCTACAACTCAATGAAGAAACTTGCGATCCTCAAAGTTTAAATCTCTCAAACATAACCGACTTTCTAACATCAGGGGACAAGAAGAAGAAAATGCACCTAGTAACCGATTCATTTACATGTCATAATGTCATATACAATCATCATCAAATCACCCTATCAATGCACAACTATAAATAATTTACAATTTCAGCCACCCCTATTCCATATTACATTCACAACTAGGAAAAAAGGTAAATGTAAGTAAAGGTCTCCCCAAGATCCTATTTCTTATTTCTAGGTACTAATTACTACAATCACATAAGCATCAGCTCAATAATAATTTCCTTGATATACCAAAAATTGCAATCAGCATAAGATACCCAGCCTCAGCATCCAGTGGGTGGCATTTTTGACAGTGTGCTACACTAGCATATTCTAAAACGAATCCTAGCTAGCTATAATAGTATATGCAATTTTTGACCTTTTCATTGTTATAGATGCAATAAAATATCTTTTGAATAAATTCAGTCCTAAGAAAATAACACAAAGTCCTTACAAATTTAAGTTCCAAGCAAATGGTTATTGTTAGCCTTTTTCTCACCAATAAGGAATAACTGTTCAAGCAAATAGAGAATGTCAATCTAGGCCTTTTTTACTCAAGATCGGCATGTAAAAAGTACAATCCAAGATGACGCCATATTGCATCTGAACCAGTACATCTGAGTACTGATTCAATAAAGATCAAAATATACAATACAGAGTACACACTAATATAGAAACAGGTAATCTACCTGTTAAAGTTACAGATAAAATATGAACAGCATAAAATAATATGTATCAAACTAACATTTATAGTTATGTATTACAGCAATTCTCAAGACAAACATGCACAAAGAAGCCAAAAGCTAAATAAATGGAAGTGATAATAAAATGCACAGGTACCTGCTCTCTCGGTCTCGTTCCCTTGGTTCTCTCTCCTTTTCTCTTTCTCTAAACTCCCGGTCACGACTCATCTCTCGTTCTCTTTCTGATTGACTCCTGCTTCTACTTGACCGCTCTCTCTCCCTTTCCCTTCCTCTTTCCCTGCCCCTTTCACGATCACGCTCTTTCCTATCTCGTTCGTGTTCCTTCTCTTTATCTCTCCCATTCCTCTCCTCCTTGTCCCTGTCTTTGACTCTATCTTCTCTGCTACTCCTGTGCCTATCCTTCTCACCATCTCTAGACCATGACCTGTGACAAGAAGAGCCTCGTTCCTTATGCCGGTCATGATCATACAATGATTCCTCTCGTGATTTTGAACGTTTGGAATGACTTCGATAATCATCGTAATCATCAACTCTCTCCTCCCTCTTATGCTTTGAACTCCCACTTCGACTCTTCTCTTCAGACTTAACATTATCAACTCTACCATTACCATCTTCCTTCTTCAACTTTTGATGCTCAGGATTTTCAACCGTCTTTTCTAAATACTCATATTCATCAAAATCCATATTTATTCACTTAAAAGCTGCAATCGACAGACAAAATCCAAGAACTTAAACACAATAGGATTACCGAACTGAAACATCAAAGAAACTAATCAACTCAACAACTTTGAGTAGATTAACCTAGAATTCGCTCTAATTCAAAACTAAAACTTAGTTTTCCCATTGAGTAACCACTAAAACCAAAAAAAAAAAAAAAGAAAAAAAGCTTATCCAAATCCAAATTCAAAGATTTACTTTCTTGTTCGTCGTAATTTCTTCGCAGTGAAAAACGAATTGTTAAAGCTTTGGAAATGAAACTTAAGAAATTACCTTTCGAAACAAAGCTCAACATCAAACGCGACCAATTAGAGATTTTTCTTTTTTTTCTTTTTCAAGTATCAGCGGCAGTGCTACGTACCGCTAGGGCTCGCTACAGTGCGTGAACTTTTGTAATTCATGGTTAACTCCAATTATCGGATCAAAAAGAGAGCGGGTCAGGTTTCTGGAACCGAGTTTGGATCACATTTAAATTGGGCTTTTCCTGTGAAGGGTGAAAACATTTAACTACACTATACCCGATATCACTAAATTATTAGTAAATTTATGTTTTAATCATTTACCTTCAAAAAGTTATAAAATTGTCATTAAACTATTTAAAAGTTTTTACTTAAGTCACTAAGCTGTTAAAATCCTTGTTGTATAACATTTTCTATTCGCATTGTCTACACCAATCGAAAATTCTTCTTCCTTTTCTCTTCTATAGTTCATTTTTTTATGAAACAACTTTAAACGTCACAAATATGTTGCCCAAAATCCAAAAGGCTTCTTCTTTGATTTCCGACACAAATTGTCAAATCAACTTATATGTAAGGTATGTTCTTTTACTCGTTGATAGGCATTAATCCAATGTACCTATCGTTGAATCATCACTTAGAGCTTACTAGTCAAAAAAAAAAAATTAACAATCCAATAACTCAAATAGAAACATTCAAATAGTTCAATGATCCAAATGAAAACTTTCAAATAGTTTAGTGATCATTTTGTAACTTTTTGAAGTTAAATGATCAAAACGTAAACTTACTAATTGTTTAGCGACATTGAGCGTGATCTACTCAAGAGATATTTACCTCGTATGTTTTGAAACAATGAAAATACTTGTCAAGTCCTTCTATTATAAGGGTTGAATCAAATTAATCCATCTATTATTAAATGGATCAATTTTATATTATGTACTATTAAGAAAATCAAATAAAACCAAATTGTAATAGAGAACATTTATTGTTTAAAAAATGACATAGATTTTTTTTTATTTCCAATTCAACCTTGAACAAAAGAATTTATTTGCATAACCTTAAAAAGCTTTCAAAATATTAGCTCTATTAAACAATAAATTATGTTAACTCTGTCGAAATAACTATGAATGTTGACAAAATTTAGTCTTTAGATTCAGGGTTTAAATGACATTTTTTAAATAATAAATGTTAAATCTGTAACAATTTAACATTCATATTCAATATTTATATTGAATTTAAGGTTTGAGTTTAAAATGTAAGACTTATATCGGACTTATATCAAATTTCACATTTTGATCCCCGGATTTCAAGGGTAAAATTTATATTCAGATTGAATTATTAATATTCACTCATAAACCTTTTATTATTTTTTATTTCACGGATGATAAAAATTCATATTATTGTTCATTGACCGAACATGAAATTTAATATCCACCTGTGCGTATAAAATATTCACCCATTCTCAACCAAATGTGAAGCCCAAATTATTTGTTTCCACTTATTACTACAAAACAAAGTAACAAAGACAGGTTGCTGTACTTTAAATCCTTCTATTATAAACACCTCATCAAATTCATCTCTTTATTGTTAAATAAATTATACAATTAAAAATCCAAATAAAATTAATATTTACCCTTTCTTTTTCTAAAATATTATTTTTATTTATGAAATCTTTTATTTAAAATTAAAATAACTTTTGTAAACGTTAACTCTGATACAATTTGAACTTATTTGATTCTTTTAATAATATAGGGACTAAATTGATCAATTTAATGATAGAAGGAGTAACTTGATCCAATCTCAGACCTCCAAAGTGTATTTTCTTCACTTCACCATATCATACAAATACAATGGTGAAGAGATGCATGCATATCATTGCTGATATAGAATAAAAGTACAGGGACTTATGTCATGTTTTAACCTCAAATATTCACCCACTCTATATAGATAGATAGATACTCCAAATTGTTTGTTTCCTCTTATTATTACAGAATAAGTAACAAAAGAAACGTATTTTCTTCTCAAATTCACCATATCACCCAAATACAATGGTGAGATGCATATGCATATCAATGCTGATACAATAAAACATCAATTTCTCTAATAATAATAATAAATAAATAAGACCTTCTCTTTTCTCCATCAAAATTGCATTTGCCATTTGCTATTTGAGGCAACAACAACAAAAATGGTATGGCATTATCTCCTACAAGCTTAGTTTGACTATGGCTTTCTATTTGAAGTACTACCGTACCTGTCATGTCCAGCCATATTGCTGTCTGGCTTTCGGTCACCATCAAACTGTGAGCCACGAGTATTCTGATTAGCTCCATTTCCATTCATGCCACGATTTCTTAAGGATGCATACCTGTTTCCCTTGTTGCTCATGGGTGCATCCGGTGTTTGCTTGCCAGATGAATTTGCTTTCGAACCGCTAAATATCCCAAAGCTCAGCGAGTTATTAGAGGGAGGCTTTGAAGATTCGTTCTCAACTTGCCTCGTGTGTTGCACCGAGGATGTAGCATTCATGTTTTGAGGTGGTCGCCGTCGTTGATATGGGAACTGGGGTGCTGACCTAACTGTCTCTCTTGTATTCTGGCCCATATTTTGTGGTGGTTGCCGTGGTGGATATTGGAACCAGGGTTCTGACCTGACTGACTCTCTGGTATTCTGGTCCATATTTTGAGGTGGTTGCCGTGGTGGATTTTGGAACCAGGGTTCTGACCTGACTGACTCTCTTGTACTCTGGCCCATATTAGGTTGTTCCTGTCGTGGATACGGGAATTGAGGATTGGACGGATTCCTAGGTTCACTCCTTTTGTATCTGTTGTGGATCTCAGGGGATGTATCTGGACGACAGGATTGAGAAGTATTTGATCCAGTAGATTCATCCCGCATTTGCGTCGGTGAAGACATAGGCAGCTCATCTTCATCTGAAAGCATAGTATCTTCAGACTCTGAGCCAGATTCAGTAGATTCATCATTAGGCAGCACGGGACTTTGGTTATCAGTAGCTGATTCGGTAGAAGTTTCGACCTTTGATTTTTTTCCACCACCTTTCTTTGTCGGCCCAAATTTGACATGCTTGACTACCACATAAGCATTTGTTTTCTCCACCTTCGGCCCACTTTCCACAACACATACACCTTCAATCTGAATAATTAATAATAAAAGGTTCAGAATCAAAAGTCTATGTAATGATACACTAAGAAAAATAAAGTGTAGGAATGAGAGATACCAAGTTAGTGAGACGAGACAAAATTCCTCCCAGATCCTCGACTTCGTGCTCCTTACCCTGCCCCATGGCCATACACTATTGGAGAACAACGAAGTGCACCCGTTAAAATTCATCAGAGTTCCAAACCATAACAGCACCACAAAGATAAAAGTGGCTATAAAGCTTAATCACTACCCAACTCGGCCTAGTTATGCACTATTAAAACACATTATAAAATAATAAGAATCTATATCACTGTACTTAAATCATTAGTCCTTTATAAAGAAATAGAAGTACCTTTACTCGGTAACCTCGCTCCATTAATCGAATAACATTTTCTGCTTTCAACTTTAGGTCATTTTCTGCCTGCAGAAGAACAAATTCGTCATGGTTCCCATCTCTGCTTCAGCTTTGCACAATTAACATCTGATAGATATGTATGGTTCAAACTTTCAAAAACTTTTATAGAAAATCTATATTTGTTGAAGATTTCAGTTGAAGATTAAAAAACAGCTTCAATTCATGAATCGGGCATCAACAGTTCAGAAAACCCATGGATAAATACTGAATACACAAAAAATTGGTCAAATTACACCAAAAACAAGAATGCCCCTATTATCTACACCCATGACGTAGGTTATTGGAGTGAACACCAGTACTTCTAGACCAATAGCTGGGGGTTTAATTCGATCAATTTTAATCCAGTGCTTTTTGAATTTTGAAATTTCAATCCTAGCCAAAACGGTAGCAGTTAAATCTCCATTCATCTCGTACTATGCGTATGTTGTGGATTTAATCCCCCTCTCCAATTTTATCATTTCAGTCACTATACTTTTCGAAATGTTAAATTTTAGTCTTGACTCAAATAGTAAGTGTTAAATCTATGTGGACATAACAAGCTAACACTGTATTACACATATGATAATATGTATCTTGCATGACATAACAAGCTAACACTGTATTACACATATGATATTATGTATCTTGCATAAGATTTTGGAAGTAGCAGAACTTAACAACTACCATTTGGATCAGGACCAAAATTTGAAAATACGAAGTACCAAAGTGACCAAATTAGATTATAAAGACTAAATCTGCGACTTAAGCATAACACAAGGGCTAATAGCAGAATTTGACCTAAACAATTTAATTAAATGCTCTTGCCAACAGTCACTATGTTGGTCGGCATTAAAACATATTTTGGTTTCTAATATCTTTAGCACGATCGTTGATTGATGTTTCACAACAAGGTTTCAAGATGTATGACTATTCAATGAACAATAAGAAAAAGAACTTACTATTTTCCCAGTGAATCGAATTTTGCACACTCCTTTCTTTATTGTCTCCCCTGCCTACAGACAAATAAAATTATTTAAAAAAAAAAAAGTATAGCTAACATTTTCTAGAAAACAAGCAAGTCCATGCAAAGACAAAATCACAAAATTACTTGCCATGAATTATGATGGTAGGTTCATTAACAGAAAAAAAATAATCAATTATGATGGTTGCTAAATGCATAGACAAAAAAGAAAAAGAATTTGCTATTTCATCTTGAGCTAAATAAACTTGAATCACACAAGTTACCTTGTTTTTAGCAATTTCCTTTTCCTTTTGACGACGTCGGTACATTTCCTTATTATAGTCCATCAGCCTACAAACAGGCGGGTTAACCATTTTCTGAACCTACAAAAATAATAGAACTTCTATTAGATGCCAAAGAAGACAAAAAACTCTCACATAGCATGATGAAATAAAAGGAGTGGAGAGAATGTTCAGATACCAAACGGAAGCACCTAAAAGTAATGCATTTTTTACCTCGACAAGATCGAGACCTTTCTTCCTTGCCTGTTGCAATGCTTCTTGAATTGAGACGACAGAATGCTGACCTACAATTTCATAAATCATAACCCGAATTATAACAGAAAATGGCTATCATAAAATCATTTAAGACAATTCAATTCCATTCTTCTATCTCGTCTTCACTTCGGTTTCAAGTGTATCTAATCCTAAATCCTAACCTAATTGTAAGTTCACATTGCTATAAGCTTAATACAGGCATATGGAGAAGACCCTTTATTTTACTCAACAATATAAAACAATGCTTCAACTGTCACGTACCGTCTTCCGTCACCAATCTTACAACACTAGCAGTGATTTGCTTATTTAAACGCGGCTTTTCCTTCCCTGCCTCAGCCTTCTTATTCTTAATAGCCTGAAATAATCAAACTCGTCATCAAATTAACCCCTCACCTTAACACTCTAAATTCAAAAAAACTAATTACAAAATATCAGAATCAAAATACCCTTTTAAGTTATCAATCAAATAAAAAAAAGGGTTAATTGCACCAGACATCCCCAAAACTAAGAGCCAAGTTCTGAATTGATCCCAAAACTTCAAAACATTCAAATTAAATCCTCAAGCTAATATATCACTTATACGTCAGCTTTGGCGTTAAATAGCTGCGTGAATTTGATATAAATTCTTTTTCAAGCAATATATTGGATTAATAAAAACTCTTAAATTTTAAAATGTACGGGATGACCGGAGTGAAACGATACATTAAGCTACTGGAACATTTTGAATTTTACGACTAATTTAGAATTTGACCTGTAATCTAATCACGTCCGGTGCAACTAACCCAATAAAAATCATCAAAAACAAACAATGACACCTAGATTCGAGGGTTTTAAAACACTAAATTAACTAAAAGTTAATATAATTTTTGCGAAGTTACCTGAACTGGGGCAGCAAAAGATCTAACATTGCTGTAAAAATACGAGGGCTTATCTTCAATACTGCAAACAGGTTTCTCCAAAACACGGAGCCTCGTTTGATGAAGAGAGGAAGTAAAGGGAGCTTGAAAGTAAAATCTCCTGTATTGATTCGATATAAGTTGAAGCTTAGATTGATTGATTCTACGCCAAAACGCCATGTTTCTTAGTTTTAATGTACCCAAAAAAATGGCATTCTTTTGGGAGCAATGCTTCGGGTTTTCGATAGAGAGAGAGCAAAAATGAACCTCCAAAAAGAAAAACAAAAACCCTAGATTCTGTGGGTTTTTCTCAACACGACGATAGCTTCACGGAGTAAAAAGTGATTTCAACTATGCAATTTCAATGAGCCTCGAAAGCATTGGGCTTCGAGCTTCGACCCGGTTCACCACCATTTTGGGTTTTATTTTAATCTTTTTTATGGGCTTGAATGTATTTTACGGCCCAAGTCCCTATAAACCATATAATGAAAATTTATTTAAAATTATTTATAATATAAATATTGGTATTTTAATATGTTTTGCCCAAAACCTAAACATTCCCTTGAAGCATATTTTTTTTCTTTTGAAAAGTGGATGCAAGACAAGGCGAGGTAAGTTTTTTCTTTTGGATAAAGGGTATGAAAAAATTATGGTAATTATTTGTTTCCACCTTAATCCATTTCACTGTATAAAATTACCATTTTATTCTTGTATATATAAATTATTAAAAGGATAAAAATGTAATAACATAATATAGAAATAAAATCCATATATTTTATGTTTAATTTTTTTTTTTGAAGAATTATGTTTAAATATTAACTTGACTTTAAAAAAGATTGAAAAGATTAAAGATAAATAGCACAAATTAAATTAAAACGGAACGGGGCGAGGTGGGGTGGGGCGGGGCGGGGATAAATGTACCAGCATCCATAAAGGTGGTAGTGATTTTCAATATTATGCATCCATAATGTAATTGGATGAGTGGTGAAGCATAACGTGCCAATTGGGGAGCAATGGTGATTTTAGCAATATTTACCCTCGCCCCACTCTATTGTCGTCCTTAGTTTTGCCAACTAGATATTAGATTAGTGTTAGAGGCAAAGTCAGAAAATTGATTTAGGGGGCAAAGATCAATCATAATTTTTTTTTGGAGCCAAAGTGTAAATTTACCATTTTATTAACTTATAATTTTTAAAATTTTAAAAAGACTAAGTAATTTTACCATTTTGGGAGACAAGGCCACCGCCTCTTGCTTAATGTCATCATTGATGATGCAAATTTTCAAAAGTTAAAAGGGTTTGAATGAACTTAAATGTTTAATAGCTTCCTAATCTGAGCATATAATACTAATTCGACCCACTTTTGGGAGGGACTTATGATTAGATTTTTTATTCTTGGCTCGACTAAACCTGGTTCGTTTTATTGTTTAAAAACATAATAATTAATATTTATATAAATAAATTTAGAATATATTATTTGAATAGATTGAACTAAACTCGAACTTAAATTTTTTTTAAAATCAAATACCCATAATTCCTCCTCGACTCTTAAATAAAAAGATAATGCGTTTCACCATACTCGAACCCACGTCCTCTTAACTATACCAATTGAACTAAAATTTAATCAGATAAATTCTAAAATTATATTATGTTTTTTCTATCTTCCATACCAAATGTAAAAAAAGACGGTCCAATATGGCATAAATGTTGCATAACATAAACTAAGCACAATATTGTTTTAAGAGACATGACATCGTTCAATGTTATGATTTAACATTATCTGAATTGTCCCTATCTGTTTTCTAGTGTTTGAGATAAGGCCTCAATGAACATGACTGCATGATCTTTTCTGCATGTTTCAGAATATTATTTTATATATATATCTTTCATTAGATATGGACCCTTCATTCATGGGATATATCTTCTTATCGTAAGGTTTGTAAGATTTGGCATCTGGTTTTAATAATGACTTGCTACCCTCCGCAACATTGACCATATATAAGAAGTCGGCCAAACTCTCAAGAGGTGATATTGTTTTTATTGTGGTTTATTTTTCGATTTTATGAAGAGTTTGAGTGTTTAACATTACTTGAAAAAGTGACGGATTCAATAGAGTGAGAATGCTTGGTTGAAATGAACCGTATGTGGTGTACGACCACATACCAAGAAAATGCGAGCAATTACTCTTGGTCGGGTTTGAGTCTGTGTCCTCCAACATATAAGGGACACTTGTGGATAGGGGCAACGCTATTTATTATTGAAAATTTAGCATTTAGATGGATTACACAATTATTTTACTATATATTAACTTAATATTTTATAATTTATTGTGGTTTAAAGAAATAATATTCTATTTTAAGGGTGGCCCTGGCTTGTAGGAGCTCTTCACAAAATTGAGGGACAGAACCTCAAGTAATGATAATATTGACTCATTGAAGTGATTATTAGCCTTAGATAGACGGCACTTCGAAAACTTATTCCATAGGAGTCAACCTCTATCCCCCTCAATAATGTGTATATATATTTGGATTAAAATACTTAGGAGGTCCCTATAATACAGAAATTTATCAAATTAGTCCATATATTATTAAAATTAATCCAATAAAGTCAATTTATAGTAGAATTAACATTTACTATATAAAAAATTCACCCATATATCAACCTTACTATTTAATGAAATCCTTGACCACTACATTGAGTAGTTATATTATTCATATCTATTTGTACTATTTTGCATTTATGAAGGAAAGAACAAGTTGGGCTTTGTGTAGGACCCCAATCGAATTGAGAGCCTGAATTAAATTCCAAGCTGTTGGGCTTTCATTTTTTGTTTTATTTTTTTTCTCACTTCATAATTTCATATCATTATCCAAACTTATTTATTTTCGGGGTACAATTATCCAAAATTTGTGTGCCACTTGTTTAGATAGTAGTGGAGCCAGAAAATTTTTAGAGGATTGAAATTAAATTATATATTTTTATGATGATAAAAATTTAATTTTATCATTTTAATAGTCTACATCTTTATGATTTTTAAAGTATTCAATCAAATTTTTATTATTTTTAAAGGGGTCAAAATACAATTTTACCATTATTAATCTAAAATTTGATAAATTATAAAAGACCTTCCAACGCCCCTTGGCTCCCCCACTGAATTTAAATTTTATTTGGTAAAACTTTATTCAAAAATCATTTTATTTTTTAAAATTTTATTTAAAAATTTACATTATTTTAATAATTTTAATATTTTATGAAAAAATATTGAAGCTTATGAATACTTAACAATAACATAGGGGTTGTATACAGTGGTAAGATTAATGACTTTGAATCGAATTGGATCCGTCGGTTGGATTGGATATCGATTCAAGCAATGGTATCAACTCGGTTATATCAAGTTTTTATTTTTATAAATTTTTAATTGAATTAGTAAAATCGTCGAACCATTAACCAATTTGAGAATAAGTTTAACTTTGAAAACATTATACTCTCAATATAAAAACATAAATTCAAACTTCAAATCCTAAAATAATATTATTAAAAGAAAAAATCACAAATTCCAAATAAATCAATATTCTTAAATTTGAATATTCTAATCAAATAAAAATTTTCACCGTACTAGTTTTTTTTTTTTTCCTCTAGTGGTAGAACATAATCAAAGCCAGAGGGGCCTTGGTACCCGGAAGTTTGAAAAATTATCAAAACCTTTTAATTTTTTTGAATAATTTTAATTAGATTTTCGAATTTTTGAAACTTCTAATTAAGCCCTACGAAAATTTTAAATTTTAAATTAAATCCTTTAAAATTATCAAACATTCTCATTAATCTTCTAAAAAAAATTATAAATTTTAATCATACACTGTAAAATTAAAAAAATATATATCATTTAACCCTAGATGTTTGAATTTTTTTATTAAACCCTAACTTAAAAAAATTTAAACTTCTCAAAAATTCATTTATCACACTCATAGTATAAAAGCATTTGCACCAAGGTTTTTAAAACCGAATCAATGGTTGAACCAGCCAGAACACTAGTTCTTGATCTAACCAGTTATTTGATTAAATTGAATAGATTATTAAAAAATAAAAATAGAGAAAATCAATTCAAATTTCGGCTCTTGGTCCAACCAGCTTGTTTGGTTCAATTGAACAAATTATTAAAAATATATATTAAAACAGAGAAAATCAATTCAACATCCGGCTCAATTAATTAGCAAGTCAACCATCTAATCGTTTATTTCGAACCAGTATCTTAATCAATTTCTAATCCAACTAATCTAACTAGCCTATCTATCTAGTTTAAAAAACAATGATTCAAGTTTAAATTTTTCGATACCAAAAATGAACTAAGCATTAAGGATCAAAATAAATAACATTGACATATTTAGCATCTATAATTATTGATTTTAGGTAAATTGAATAAAGTAAAAAAAAAAAAGGAAATCCAATTTCTAATAAATTACGATACTTAGCAAACAGCTAGATAGACATCGAACAAAATTAGAAACACATCCAATCAAATAGATTGGACCGTCCTTTTTAATGTATTTAATTTTGATTTTATTTTACACGTTAGGTGAAGGGACAAATCTCCTTTTTTTTTTTTTTTTCCTTTTATCCAAACATTGTCTCTATCACTCTCCCAATTTTTTCCTCTCCATGCAATTCACGATACAATTCTGTTATATAAATTCAAAAAGAAGCAATAAAATTAATATTATTTTCAACATATATTAATAATTTGTAATAATTGGAATGTGACACATTCGGGGAAGGTCTTTTCCAAATGTGATGAATCATCAAATCAGCTTTAATTACAACTATAATATAAATATAAACTTGATAGAAACATTTATAAATGAAAAAATATATTGCTTTCTTATTTTTAACAATATTCCCACAATTATTATAGTCTATAACCTAAATTAACACATGGTTGTTCCTCTTAATAAATAATGTCGTCTGTAATGTTTGAATTTGGGTTCTCCTTTTAAAAGTGTAATGTGCCTTACCATTACACTCAACCACTTGTTGGTTAAATTAAGAAGGATTTATCGAGCTTATCTTTTAGTGTTACAATTAAGATATATTTGGAGTGAATTTATAATGGTTATTGAGAGAACTCATTAGAGATATTCATAGATCGAGTAACTTTAACTTATATTATTTTTTATCCTAAATCGATTTAGCCCATTTTGTCATTTGAAGACAGTAAAAAATATAAAAAGTTTATATTAATATTTATGTAATTTTATAATTAAATTTAAATAATTTTTTTTTTCAAATGATAAAACAAGTTATTTGGCAACCTTAGCAAGTAGGGCTCGAGCTTGAATATGATTTTTCTTAATCGAGTCTATATTCATACATAATGGAATTTGAAATTTAAGATAAAATAATATTAATGACAATCCACGTATTGTTAACGCAAAGCAAAATCAAAGTTCCAATATTTAGCATTGTTATCGAATTTCAAACTTATTGAAGGTTAGTCTTTAAAAATGACTTGCGTGAAATAATTTAAAAATGGGTATATCGAAATGCTTTTTATGTGAATTATATTAACTCGTGCAACTAATCGTTAAATTTGGATCTCTCATAACTAGTAAAGTCGATTTTCAGATGAGTTAATTTTGATTAGGTCAATTCGAGTTTATAAATTTTAAAGTCCTTTCTTAGGATTGTGTCCGTTCTTGAGTTTATGCCGTATAAGGTCTAGGTCATTATAGGTTCAGGTCATTCTAATTTGAGGTTAAAATCATTGCAAATTTGATCATCGAGGGTACTTCATATTAGGATCATTTTGGTTTCAAACTGTTTCAAAATTGGATCATTGGATTCGAGCTAAATTCTCGTTCAAATCAATTCAAGTTTAAATTTTCTGTAATCAAATCTTTAAATCATTATAATCCACGTTTAACACCATATATCGGCAAAACTCAGAAGAGGTAAATAAATCAATAACAAAGCTCCACAAATTTCTTATAACATGACAATTTACCTACCAACAAGACACAAATACAATAAATCAACGTTAAATAAATTCGGATTTTAAATTATTAATTTTTATAATCAAATCGGAAGGGTCATTTTAACACCACAAACCATTACAAAGTTATACAAATTTAATAAAAACATGACAATTTACCTGCCAACAAGACAAAATACAGGAAATGAAAGTGAAATGACAATATGACTATATGTTTCCAAGTTTGAATGTTATTGCATTTATATTTTTCTTTTGTACTTTGAAATGTAAATATACTTTATTTTTTTAATCAAATGCAATGAATATACATCATGAACATGGCTTTATCTTCACCCCCAAGAAATGGTACCGAATACTTTTCATTTGCCATTTCCTCTAAATTTCTCACATTTGCTAACACAAAAACACAAAAATATTATTAATAAAAAAGCTTTTGCACAATAAATTTTAATTCTGGTATAATTTTATTGTTAGTGCAAGAGTGTGTGAATTTAAGTACATTGAAACATATTATACTCTTTTTTTTTTTTTTTTGAAGGCTTTTGATTGGGCTTTTAATTGAAGGAAACAGTCTTACAAAACAGCCTACAAGGGTGGGGCCCGATGAATAGTTAGCCCCTTAAATAAAAGGGGTAGGCCCTAAAGCTGTTCTCTTTCGCGGAAGAGTACAAAAGTTTTATTTGCTTAAAACTGAAATTCAAATAAATAGTAAAATAAAGTAGACAGTTTTGGAATCCTCAATGTTGTCACGCCTCTGGAGTTGCCCAATCCCATCCTGGTCATCGTCAATATCTTATCAGCTTCAATGCATTTCGATTACCCATAAGGCTGCTCGCCTGCCGCTTTAATTAACTCAATTTCAGCCTTTTCATTTTCCAATTTCCTTTTTCCAATATCATACTCAGATTTTTATCTTTACCCTTCCTTTCGTTTTCCTTTTTGCTTCGCCGTTCTTCTTTTTTGATCCAAAGCCTGTTCGTTTCCTTTCTCCGATCTCTTGTCTCTCCTGTCCTTGCTGTCTGTTCTTAACTTTCCCATCCTTTCTCTTTCCAGATTCATTCCTGTTCATCTCTTCTGGATCTCCCGCTTTCTCCCATTTCCTCTCTTATCCTTCTGCCGGTTGTTTTGGCTGCGTTAGTGAGGAAGGTTAAGTGCTTGACGAACACTGGCGTGAAGACCCCCCAGGTAATAGCTTTCGTTCCTCTTTAATGCTTCCTTCGCTATTGTGTGTGCTTGATGATTTTTCGATTTGGGAAGAAACCTGAACTCGATCTCTTGATATTTGCTTAAGTGGTTGTGGATGTCTCTGATGATGGCACCGATGACTGATTTGTCTCTGTTTTTGCTCTGGCATTTTTTGATAACTGTTCTCGAGTCTCCCATGACCAGTACTCTGTTTAAATTCAGTAAGATTCCTAACTTGACTGCTTGTAATCCTGCATGTGCCTCCGCCGCAAATGGTGTTGCGATATTGTGATGGATGGTTGTCATCGTGGCGAGGATCTTCCCTGTTTCGTCTTGCACCAAAAGGCCCGTGGCTGATTTGAGTGCTTGTCCGTCAAATGCTGCGTCAAACTGGATCGTTGTTTTGTCCCTGTTGTGTATCTGAAAGGGATTTTCGTTTTTTTGAGGTACTCTGTTTTCAGTCTTTATTGCCACCAGTTCTGCGACATAGCTAGTGATTTTTCTTGCTATTTCTGACCCTGTTAACTGCTTTTTTTCGTATAGTAATGTGTTCCTGCTGAGCCAGATGAACCACAGTCCACAACAGAAAAGGCGAGTCTGTTCTCTGCAGCCTTTCTCAAAAATCCATGTAAGCCAGTCCCTTATACTGCTAGCATCATGGTTTAGCACCCAACTTAGTTGTAATTGATTCCAGGTTTCGGTTGCTATAGGGCATTGTTGAAAGATGTGACGACCATCTTCCTCAGCTAAACGACATCTTGGGCATAATGCTTCTGTGACCACCCGCTTGATTTTGAGGTTCATCAGAGACGGGAAGAGGTTCCAAGAAAATTTCCAAATTGTAATCTGCATTTTTTTTGGGATGTCTAGGTTCCATAGGCTCCTGTAGAAGTTTCTTGTCATGGGTTGTAAATTAAAGCCATTAGGATCTTGGCTAGAGTCCTGTAATAGTTTATAGGCGCTCCGAACGGAGAATTCTCCTGTCGGTTCCCCACACCAAACTTCGAGATCCTCATGGGCTGTTTCCGCGAGAGGGATCTGCATAATTTTTTCCGCTATATCTCCTGTGAAGGTATCCCTTATCAGCTCTGATTTCCATTCCCTTCTGGTGTTATCAATTAGATCTGCTACTAACTTGGTGTTTTCATTGTTGGTTTGATTCGGTATTCTGTATGTCTCGTTCCCTGGTATCCATGAATCATTCCAGATGGAAATTTTATCCCCTGTCCCTACTCTCCAGCACATGCCTTTTTGTAGAAGCCCTTTTGTCATCCAGATGCTTCGCCAGGTGAGTGAAGGTAGATTCCCTACTTTAGCTTCGATGAAATTTGTGAGAGGAAAGTACTTCGCTTTTAACGTCAATGCTAATAACGAATCTGGATAATTAATAAGGCGCCAACCTTGTTTAGCAAGTAAAGCAACATTAAAATGGGCAAGATTTCGAAAACCAAGACCGCCATCTTCCTTTAAATGACATAAATCTTTCCAAGTGCACCAATGGATTCCTTTTTTGTTTTGACTTTTTTGCCACCAAAATTTCGCCATTATTCCTTCCAGCTCGTTGCAAAGAGTTTTGGGTAGTAAAAAACATGACATCGAGAACGTGGGAATAGCTTGAAGAACAGCTTTAATAAAAACTTCTTTTCCCCCTTGTGATAAAGCACGAACACTCCAGTTGTCGATTTTTTGTTTTAGACGATCCTTCAGATTCTGAAAAGACGAACGTTTTCTCCTTCCTACCATACTAGGTAGCCCTAGATACCTTTCAATGTCGTTGGATATCCTGACCGCTAGAATCTGTGAGACTGCTTCCTTGTCCCTTTCTTGAGTGTTTTTGCTGAAAAATACTGTTGATTTATCAAAATTAACGCATTGGCCTGAGTTCATCTCATATTCCCTCAGAATTTGTTTCAAAGAAAACGCCCCTCTTTCTGTAGCCTCTGCGAATAGAATGCAATCATCTGCGAACAGTAGGTGAGAAATTGTTGGACCAGCTCGGCTAGCTTTGACCCCTTTTATGATGTTTCCTGAGATTGCCAACCTCATTAGACTTGAGAGTCCTTCTCCGCAGAATAGGAATAAGAATGGGCTTAATGGATCCCCTTGTCTCAAGCCTCTAGACGGACGGAAGCCTTCACTTGTAAGTCCATTGACTATCACTGAATAGGAAACTGAAGAAACACACTTCAAAACCATGTCCACCCAGCTTTTATCAAAGCCCATTTTTTCCATTATCTTCTCCACTAAGTTCCAATCAACCCTATCGTAAGCCTTACTCATGTCTAATTTCACTGCCATAAGCCCTTTCTTCCCATTCTTTTTATTCTTTAAAGTATGTAGGATTTCATAAGCAAGCAACACATTATCCGTGATAAGCCTCCCTGGAATAAAGGCACTTTGTGCTTTATCAATGCATTTGTGAATTACTGTCCTGATTCGATTAGCTATGGCTTTGGCTATCAATTTATAAAGGACATTACAAAGGCTGATGGGCCTAAAGTGAGAAATATTAGAAGGGCTTGAAACTTTAGGTATAAGCACAATATTTGTTTTGTTGATTGTACTTACCTCCATTTCGTTGTTCAGCTGTCGAAGGCAGTAGTTGGTGACATCTTCCCCTATGATTGGCCAACATTTTTGATAGAAAATTGCCGGCAGTCCATCCTCCCCTGGGGCTTTTGTTGGCCCCATTTCTTTTAATGCTGACCATATTTCCTCTTCTGTGAATTTTGCCTTCAATTTTCTGTTGTCTTCAACCGAAACGCAAGCTTCGATCCCTGATAAGATTCTGTCGGTGTGGCATTGATTTCTGCTAGAAAATAGCTTTTCAAAATAGGACCGTGTCATCGTCATCATTTCTGCATTCTCCGTTGTCTCCCTTCCGTCTTCAAGATGTAGTTTGTGAATTAGATTCCGCTTTTTTCTTATGGTCGCTTGCTTGTGAAAAAAAGAGGTATTTCTATCTCCGAGTTTTAGCCAATTGATTCTGGCCCTTTGTTCCCAGTAGTGTTCATCCTTATCGATCTCCAAATTCAGGTGGATTTTAGTGTCAATAAGTTCTGCCAGATTTTCCTCGTCTCTGTCCGCTTCTAGGAGTGTTGCCAATTTAGTAGTTAGAACTTCTTTTTTTAGTTTTCTACCTCGTCGGATCCGGTTTGCCCATTCAATCAGATTGCCTTTTAGATAAGCCAGTTTTTGGAGGAGGTCTCCTGGAGATTCGTTCCAGCTCGTTCTAACTTTCTCAAAAAAGCTTTCCTCTAGGATCCACCAAGCTTCAAACCTGAAGTTCGTTCTCTGTTCCCTTCTAACATTATGCTCTGTGATTATGAGAATTGGACAATGATCTGAAAAGGAGTGTGGGAGATGATGTATAATGAAGTTGGGGAATAGTGTTCTCCATTCATCATTGCCAAGCCCTCTGTCGAGCCTTTCTTGGATGTTTGTTTCTGGTAAGTTCCCCCTTTCCCATGTAAATCGGTTTCCTGTGTAACCTAGATCTGTTAAGTGACATTCTGCCACCACTTGTCTAAATTCTTCCATTTTCTTTTCTTCTCTAGGTATTCCTCCTTTTTTCTCAAAACTGTATAGAATCTCGTTGAAGTCGCCACAAACCAACCACGGGTAGTTGCCTAGGTTATAAAGACGCTTGAGTAAATTCCAAGCTTCTTCTCTACCCTGCGTGTAAGGAGAGCCGTAGAAACCCGTTAATCTCCATTTCTTCCCTCCATCTTCGTCTATAATTACATCGATGTGGTGGTGTGAAAAACTTTGTAATATTATATTGGTGTCCCTCCGCCATGCTAAGCTAAGTCCTCCTTTCGATCCCATAGATTCCACGTCAATGCCGAATTGGTAGCCCCAACTTTGTCTAACTTTTTCCATCTTCGTCCTGTTTAGTTTTGTCTCCATAAAGAAGACTATTTGGGGATTATGGACCTTCAGCGAGTGCCGAAGTCTTCGAACTGCCCGAGGGTTCCCCAGTCCTCGGACGTTCCAACTCATTATTTTCATTGGGGCCGGTCGGCTTGCCTCATGGCAGCCGCCGATAATAGTTGACTTCCACCTCCCAGTAACCAGTTTCTTTCTTCCCGGTTGGAACTTTCGTCGTTGTCTCCTCTTGCCCTTTTTTTCTTATCTTCCCCTATTATCAACTCGTCTTCTATAGCATAGTCCATCGAGGTTTGGCTTTGGCCCTTCAATACTTTTATCTTTCCTGTCGTCATGTACGCGGGTTTGCTACCTTCTCTTCTACTATACTCTTTGGTGGTATTTGTTGCGTTATTGGCTTCTGTAGCTTCACCTTCTTCCCTTAGCCAGATGCTAGTCATTGCTTGAGCTCTTTTTGATTGCGCCCTTAGGGACAGATCCCAACCCATCTCGTTGACTTCTTTTCCTGACTCCATCTTTGATGCACAATAAGATTCACTGTGTCCTAGGCAGCCACAAAAAAAGCAGAATAGGGACAGTCTTTCGTATTTGAATTTGACATACGAACATACATTATTAAACATAACCTGTTTTTTCCTTTTGAGAGGGCGCTGGACATCAATTTGAACTCGAACTCGAATATAATTTCTGTTTCCTTTCCCCAAAGTAGAGCCATCATATTCTAGGAACTTTCCCAGAAAACTCCCCAGTTGTGTAGCTAGATTTTCAGAGAAATATCCAAAGGGGACATCATGGATTTGTATCCAAAAAGGGGAGAATATTAGGGGAACCTTTAGTGGATCTTCTCCTCTTTTTAGTCTGTGGAGTAAAAGTAAATGATTGTTGAAAGTCCAAGGTGACCCCTTAAGGACTCTTTCCAGATCCATGACATGGAAAAATTGAAAAAGAAATCTTTTTTCCCCCAAATCACAGATATGCACCCCTTTTACTGGATGCCAAATATTTGCCATTGTACTTTTCATTGCTGGATAATGGATAATACTAGATGTGAGAAAGCAACCTACCAGATTTAACTCTTCTACTTCCTTGTCTGAGCTTGGATCTGTTTGAATCTGCAGGACAGCTTCTTCATCTTCGTTTAGCGAGAGATTGGCTAAGTCGTCTTCCATTATTGCTGGTATGAAGGTGTTTACAGAGATATTGGTCTATGGGTCTGAAGTGAGGAGGTCAAAAGGTGGCGGCTGGGCAACGAAAATTGTTTAGGAGAATAAAACCTAGAGACTTGCTAAGAGAGCAGACAAAGGCGTGCTAGGGTTAGCAGACGTTTTTTGTGATTTAAAAGTTAGTGGTGGATATTAGTTAACATATTATACTCTTATTTAATGGTTGGGAGGGACTATAGATAAAACTGTTCATGGGTCGGGTTATCTACTCAAGCCCAAAGGCCCTGAAATTTGGAAGGGTTTGGGCAAAAATATTAAGTCTAAAAAACGAGTTTGGAAAAAAAAAAGACTAGTTTAAAATATGGATCGGACTCGAGCTTGAACTTTCAAGGCCCAAGCCTGACCCAATCTAGACCATTTTTAAGTTTATAATAGTTTATGTTATGTTATTTTTATAGATTATGTAATTTAGAGCACGTTAAAAAAATAAACTTATACTAAATATATAATGCTATTTTAATGTTTAATGTTAAGATGACTATACAAAAAATTTCAATAAATAAAAAATATAAAATTATTAAATATTAAAATAATATAATATAAATAATTTTAAAAAAATTAAAAATAACATGGACGAGCCTAAAATGGACTTGAGTTAGTCTTTTACAAATATGGGCGGGTATAGATAAAAATTTAGGCTCATATCAATGATTGGGATGGACTTGAGCAAACATAAAGTATATTAATATTATACTTAGGTCCGAACTGACCTGATTCATGAGTACCTCTAGCTATAGGTGATTTTAGATATTGTATAAAAAACAATTAAACTCATACGAAAAAAAAGTAAATGAAATATAAATAAATAAAAATACCTTTTTATTTGTCTGTTAGAAACATTTGACGGGCACTTCACCCTACTGTCTAAATATGGATGCAGAAATTTTTATTGTCTTGGTCTGGTACTCTTTGTCCTTGCTATTTACTTTTTCCAATGGTTAATTTTAGTTTTAAGTCCCTGTATTTACACGTAAGTTGCAAATGTAACTAATTTGGTCCATTTTTTAAAATTTTTTTGAATTTTGAAACTTTATTATTTATTTAAACAATAGCAGTTAAATCCATTAAGTTAAATTTTATTATTAAAATTATAGTTACATATATTGAGAAATTTAGTTTCTAATATTTGTTTTTTTGCTAGTTTTATCATAATTTTTTTATCACTTTGGTCCTTAATTATTAGAATCAAGTCCATTAAAATTTTAATGGCACTTATGTTGCAATTCGTGTTATCTACATATATCTCATAAAAAAGTTTAAAAAGATAAAAAAATTAAAAAAATTTATGAAAATTAAAAAACATATTTCATCTGAATTATGCATAAACTATCGCGTTAATATCTTTAAAATTTTAACAATTTAGCTAACTTTTTTTGCATCTATATGGTTTTCGTTGAAATAAAGGTTTAATTCTAATTTTAGTCCCTTTACAATATTGGAATTCGAGAATTTAATTTCTCCTTTATAATTTTGCATAATTGTATCACTTTATTTAGTAATGTTATTTGCGAGTTTAAATTAATAATATCGTTAATTGTTGCAGTTATAACAGTAGAATATATATTTTTTTATTGTTATTTGATCATACAATTATAATCATTTATTTTGTTTTGTTTTCTAAATCATGTCATCATTTTAGTAGCAACAACCGATGGTATTTTCAATTAATCCAATTATATTAAATTAAAGTAAATGGATTAAATCTCTATTCCAACGTAATATAGAGATTACAATTAGATTGGGCATTTTACAAATACATTTCAAGTACAATTACAAATGTAAATTATAAATAATACACGTTCGAATAACTATTCGCAAAATTAACTATTTCAAAGTATGATTAAAGTGATAAAGCATATGACCTAGACCATAATTAATCTAGAAAGAGCCTACACATTATGAGACGAACAAAAACGTTCATGCATAGTTTGTATCAGTTAGGAATCGAACATAAGATGACAAAATTTGGTAAAAGTATTAGGAAGATCCTTATATTAAGCATTTTACTCCATTTATTAAAAAAATTGAGTAAATTAATCTATCTACATTAGATCAAAAAGTAAATTAGACATTTATATTAAAGATGTCATCCATTTCTACTATTAAAAAATGGCGTGACTGGTGAAATAATTAGATAACACCATGTGTACCTCATATAAACATATAAGGACATGTTTTTAACAGTAAAAAATAATTTAATTTTCAACAAAAAAAATTTAAATTACTTATTAATTTACCATACAAATTTTCTAATATTTTAATTTTATCACTATACCAACACTTAATTGACATATTTAAAATAATAATATCATTAAATGTGATAATGGATGATTTTAGACATTGTTACAAAGTGCTTTTATGACTTAGTTGCATCAATAAAACCATCAAATTAAATTATTATCTACTTCATTTAATGCAAGAGTATTTCTTTCTATAAATAGCAACTTAACTAATGTTATAGGTGTAGTATTAGCTAATAATTTCTTAATAAGGTGAAATTACTTGAGGAATCCATTTATTATAGAAATTAAATCAAATTAGTCCATTTATTATTAAATAAATCAATTTAATATATGTACTATTAAAAATAACCCAAATAAAAATAGAATTAGTAATTATTGTTTTAAAAAATATAATTTAAAGAAAATTTAAATAACACAAACAAACTTATTTATGAAGAAATTAATTGAATATAATTGATCTAATTTGAAAAAATTACAAATTAACAAATATCCAAATATTAATAAATTATTCTTTATTCTAGAATTTTTTTTCTTTCAAAAGTCCATAGTTGTTAAACTACCAAAATTATCTATCATTATTGACTCCAATGACGAAAGTGCCCCTAAAATAAGCATCCTATTGGCTACTTTTCAAACCTACGGTAGTCAAACCCGTAGATAAGCAAAACCAGATTTGGAGAGTTAGCGATGAATCAAGCAAGGTTTGGCTCTGTTACTCGGTTTCTAACAGCAACCTGTAATAACAACCACCGCCCATTGCACACAATTTCATACTACTTTTCATAAACTAACACGTGTAACGACATAGTGGACCGAAGATGGAAACCACCTGTAATAATAAGGTTCGTGGCAAACAAATATGATGCCACGTGTGACCCCTATAGATCTTATTTCTTGGGTTACTTTGTTAACGTGGTGATGTCATTTTGCATAAACCCCTAAAATAATAAATCGATTGAAGAAAAAAGGTAACAGTGGACTTTTCCATAAGTATTCCAATATTATTACGTTAATTAATTTTAAAAAATTATAAAATAGTCATTAAATTATTCTAAAGTATTTGATGAAAATTCATATTTTTGAAAAAAAAATTATATTTTCGAGTGATTATTTTTTTGAATAATCTCATTATAAATTGTGATTATATCTATTATTTTTGACATAATGTCTAGAATTACCTATAACTCATTCCCAACTCATAAATAGGAGGATAATACGCTTCAGCGTACTCAAACCTACCTCCTCCTGCATTGAGAACAATACCAATACCAATCGAACTAAAACTTAATCGATTTTGAGTGATTATTAGATCTCTTATTTTAAGAGTATACTAAACGATATCACCATGATAATATATTTATCGTGTAATATTTTGGAAATAATAATAAATTAATTAAATTAGAGTAAAAATCGAATTTACAATTATGCATAGTATAAATATACTGATAGAAAAAGTTTGATTTTTTATACACTTTTGTGATTTTTTAAATTAAACAACCATTATATATTTAAAAAAATGCAAAAATATATATATCTCATGTCACCACATTCAATAATTTGAAAAGTAAAAAGATTAAATTATAAAAAGAGATTAAAGTTCAGGGACTATATATAGAAATTGACATTTTATGGGGTTTTCTCTATGTTTTACCATAGGGGTATGTGGAGCCCAAAACTGGACCTTTGCTTTGCTGGCTTCAAGCTCTCCATCGTTGGTCTTTTATGGGTCTTGTCTGCTGAGAAAAACAAGAGATATACAAAAGAAAGATAAGGAAAGCAGAAAAGGAAAGAATTTTTATGTGTATTTTTGGGGACCAAAACCAAAAACCTTTTACATAAATGGACCTTTTTTGAAAAAAAAAGAAAAAGAACTCATCTATTTTCATTTCTATTTTTTCTTCAATTATTTCATCACTTGTTGAAAACCAACCAAATCAAAAAAAGAAAAGAAGAAAAACTTTCTTCGATTTGATTGATCCATAGATCTACATGAAGTTTCTAGCTTTTTTCAATTCCCAGATCTTCTTTTTTTCAAGTATGAACCAAAGTGGTCAAATTTAAAAGGTAAGTTGCTGCTGCTGCTTCTTTTTTTTTGCTTGAATTATCATGATTAATGGGTTCTGTTCAAGGTTCTCAATGTGAAACATTAGACCTTAGAAAATTAGAAAAAAAAAAAAGGTCTTTGACTTATTCTCTTGTTTTTCCAGAAAACCTTTGTGTTTTTATTGAATTTTTCAGCAAGGAGCAGGTACGGTGGTACGGTTATGACTTTTTAAGACAAGCTGAGAAAAACAAGGTGGTTCCTTGTACCTTGTAATTGATCTTTTATTAGTTATATTTGCAGCTTAAGTTTGCTTGGTTTGAGTTTATTTTTGAGCTGTTATGGTTCATTGAACTGTTGTGCTTTGTGCTTGTTGTTGTTGCTGCAGCAGTGTTTTTAGTGTTGTGTTGAAGCAAAAAAGGAGGATATTCGGTTCGGTTTTCGGTTTTTTAGGGTCTAGTTTTTAAATGAGAATTTGGAGGTTTTTGTGGATGAAATGAGGGATGTTATCAGGGTTAATGAATTTATTGAGGGCTTGTTTTTTACCGAGATCTGATAGACACGTTCACACGAGTTCTGAAAACGGAGGTCGACAAGATGGTCTTTTATGGTACAAAGATTCAGGGCAGCATTTCAATGGTGAGTTCTCAATGGCAGTGGTTCAAGCCAACAATTTGCTTGAAGACCAAAGCCAGCTTGAGTCCGGTTGTTTGAGTTTACACGAGTCAGGTCCGTATGGTACTTTTGTTGGTGTATATGATGGACATGGTGGCCCAGAAACATCCCGGTACATCAACGATCATCTCTTTCAACATCTCAAACGTAAGCACAATGCCTTGTTCCTAGTCGAAACCGAGAAATATCTTTGTTATTTGTCTGTGCTCACTTTTGTTATGTTCAGGATTCACTTCGGAGCAACAAGGGATGTCAGTTGATGTGATACGTAAAGCATATCAAGCAACAGAAGAGGGCTTTTTGTCACTCGTTACCAAACAATGGCCGATGAAACCACAAATTGCAGCTGTTGGATCTTGCTGTCTGGTTGGTGTTATCTGTAACGGAACTCTTTATGTTGCTAACCTCGGTGATTCTCGTGCTGTTTTGGGGAGAGCTGTGAAGGCAACAGGGGAGGTTCTAGCTATTCAGTTGTCGGCCGAGCATAATGTGTGTATAGAGTCTGTAAGACGAGAGATGCAATCATTGCACCCCGATGACTCACAAATTGTAGTATTGAAGCATAACGTATGGCGCGTAAAAGGTCTCATACAGGTACGTTTCACCATGTATATGTTTTTTTACTTTTGTAGTAATTTAACTGATAAGATGAGTAGGTAATGGCAGCATTTTCTAAACAATAATGCTTTTGCATAGCTGTGATAAGTGGTTTGGGAAAAAAACTCGATGGAGGAACTGATGGAGCAGATGCCACTTTCGTCATCGTGCAGACTCATAGAGAGCTTGAATAGGTTCTTGTCCAAATTGAGCACCATAGAGCATGCTGTTTTTGAATTGTTTGAAAAGTTTATTTTTAGTATTAAAAACTGAAACAGGACTTCAATTTTTCCGAGGCAAGGACGTGTATCAGTTGCATGACTGTATATTCCGAGTGGGGAACTAGTAAGCTCAGGGGTGATCTCGGAGTTGGTTATATTTTAACATAGGCTTACAGTTATGTGGTTTCTGGGTCTTATAGAGAGTAAACGGCAAATTCTGGTTGCCTCGTCATGACAACTATGGAAGACGGAGAGCTACCCCTTGACAAATATCTACCGCCGAAGCATGTAGGGATGTAGTTGATGGCTCGAGATTGTAGAGATAGTTCTTTTACCTTTGCCTGTAAAGTACTTATTTAAATGTACTTTCCCGGCTTTCTAACTTTGGATTAAGATCTATATCTAGGCTATGAAACCTGACAGGACACTTCTCACTTTGAATTCCTTATTAACTGATGGTTTAAATCATGTTTCCGATGCTCGATCAAATTGGTCAAGCACCTAGAATTACAATTAAGTACATTC
This sequence comes from Gossypium australe, assembly GCA_005393395.2. Classification (NCBI taxonomy): domain Eukaryota; kingdom Viridiplantae; phylum Streptophyta; class Magnoliopsida; order Malvales; family Malvaceae; genus Gossypium; species Gossypium australe. Next base: position 725 of record CM016624.1, on the reverse strand, counting down.
CACAAAAGTATGCAGTATGTTACTCTCTTGTTTTCCGTGGTTTGTTATCGTGTTCCGTATTTTTTTTAGTTTTTGCTGATAGAGTTCTTGACCTTACAGATTTCCAGATCGATCGGTGATGTATATTTGAAAAAGGCGGAGTTCAACAGGGAGCCTTTATTTCCAAAATTCCGCCTTCGTGAACCTTTTAGAAAGCCGATATTGAGTGCAGACCCGTCAATATCAATGCACGAGCTGCAGCCACATGATCAGTTTGTGATATTTGCATCTGATGGGCTTTGGGAGCACCTAAGTAATCAAGAAGCTGTCAATATAGTTCAAAATCATCCACAGAGTGTAAGTTTATAACTCGATGTTAAATTTTGTTTGATCTTAATGCATGCATATACATGTCGACAAATGACATACGCTCGTATATCATACGAATACATGCTCATGCAGGTATGAGGGACTATATTAAAAATTAGGGTACCAAAATAACGTCGTATATAACCTTTTGGTTTTGGACTTTCATGCAGGGAAGTGCAAAGCGGCTCGTAAAAACTGCACTACAAGAAGCAGCAAAGAAGAGAGAAATGAGATATTCCGACTTGAAGAAGATTGACCGCGGTGTCCGCCGGCATTTCCACGACGATATCACGGTAATCGTGGTGTTTCTCGACTCAAACCTCATGAGCAGGGCTAGCTCAGCAAAGGGCCCTAATCTATCCATTAGAGGGGGCGGA